>PDHP01000270.1:0-39988 GCA_003339455.1 Ophiocordyceps camponoti-leonardi (nom. inval.) | reverse complement strand
TAAGATATTATAAGAGTAATAATTCTCCTCCGTACTCTATATACGGAGAGCGTGCCCTAATAGGCGGCTATAAGCCCTATAACTAAGGGCGATTATATTATATAATCCTTCCCTTTCTAATACCTTTATACGCTTATACGCATATTCTCCTATAGCCTCCGTATATTCTAACGAATATATATTATAGTACTATGCCTCGAAAATTACTACCTATAATAATCCTACTTAGCCTATTAATTTATCCTTAATATATAAGGAAAACGAATAAGAAGAGAAAATAAAGGGAAAGAAAGAATATACGGGAAGGAGATTATCCTAATTACTTTATTCGCTAATTATAAAGAGATTATTATATAGTAGGGGCCTACCGTACTTTAAAGGTATTAATCGCCCCCTATAAAATAATAATAGTATTAACCTACTAATTATTATTAGCTCCCTAATCTTTTTATTAAACTAAATACTACTAGTAAGGCTCTCCCCTTCCGACTTATTAGTCCCTAACGCGTATAATATAATTAATCTTATAGTATACGTTTTTCTCGCTTATAGTTTCTAGTAGATTTTATATAGCCTTTATAGCCCTAGGCTCCTCGTTTTTAAAGTACCCTTTATAAGCGGGTTAAAGGTATTCGATAAATATTACTAGGTAAATATAAGTATACGCGGGTAAATCGAGTTTTATAATTAAGGGGTTAATTATCTATTTAATAATATATAAACCCTTATACTATTATAATTATTTTTTAAAGGGTTATTTAGGCGTATAATATCCTTTATAAAGCCTAAAGTAAACCTTTTACTTAGGCTTTAGAAGAATTAGCTAGTATTTTACGTTATACTACTATTTAGCCCTTATCGCCGCTAGGTTTATTATAAAGTCCGCTTAATAGCGAATAGCCTCCTATAAGTATAGGATATCGTCTACCGAGGTATTATCGGCGGACTCCGTAGGCGTGTATAATAAATACCCGAATAAATAAGTATAAGCTATTATTTTAATCCTTAAATTATACGCGGAATTTAGGTTTTATTATAAGGCGGGTATTAATAACTTTTAATCGATTATTAGCTTTTTAATATATAATAAGTAAAGGGTAGTTTTAATAGTCTAATTATAGCGCTTAAATAGGCTATTAGCCTATAAATAATACGCTATAGTTATAATAATCTTAGTTCTAAATACCTTCTAAAGCTCGTATTATACGTTTAAATTAAATTTATAATCGTAATTATTAATAATAAATAATAGTATACCCTAATTATAAAAAAAAAGCTACTTACCTAGTATTTACCCCTAATCTATAGTATTATATATCGAATAGCTAGGAATTAGTAATATTCTTTTACTAGAGAAGTATATAACTATTAGAAGGAAGTTAAATATATTAAAGCCCTTTATAGCCTAGGGAGAATCTATAGAATCTATCGGAGGAAGGTTAATAATAAAGTCTATTATAATACTTTTTATAAGGACTCTAGGGGCTTTAATTAGTATATAAATCCTAGTAGTAGGCTATTAGTTTATTTACCTAAGGTAATAGGCTTTATAAGCGGTAATATATTTTTTTATATACTTTATTATATTCCGAATTATATATACCTTAAGGTCTTAGAGTATATAGACCTTTTTAAAGTAATTCTACTAATCGTACGCTATTATAATAATTTTATTAGCCTTATAGTATAGTATATATAAACGCTCGTATTTTATTAAAGTCTAATAATATAGTAAACTATCCTATAAAAAAAAGGGGATACTTTATCTTTTAGCCTTCGCGATTTAGGGGGTATAAGAAAAAGCTATTATATCCTTATAGTTTTATAGTATTTCGATAACTTTTAAGAAGTACGTATCCGCCTAATAGCCGGCGATAAACGCTTTTTTAAGGGCGGGGTTTATAACCGTTTCGGAGATAAGGAAGATATAATTAAGTATTTAATATTTAGAATCCTAGCGTTTAAAAAGAGTATTAATCTCGGGTATAGTTAGTTAACTTAAGGTATTAAGGATAAAGTTCTTTTCCCCGGGTAAATAGTAAATTTATAGATTATATTATAAGAAATAAATACTAATAATAATAAAATAGCGGTTAGTATAATCGGTATTAGTAGTACTAAGGGTATATTTCTCGTAGATTTACTTTATAGTAGAATAATTTATTAGGATAATTAAAAGGAGTATATTCGATTATACTATAACCTATATCTTTTTAATTATTTAAATAAAATAACCGACTTTAAGCTTAGAGGGTTTATAGGATTATTTGGTAGAGGTTAATTTATAAAAAAGAAAATAAATAGGCTTTATAGATTTAACCGGAATAGGATTACCTAGTTATTACTTATTATTACGAAGATAGTAGAATATAGTTATAAAGCCTTATTATAAAGAGCTATCGAGTTAATAGAATAAACGATAATCTAGGTTTATATAGCGAAGTATATAATAGGAGGCGATATCCGCTTAAATAGCGTAGAAAGTATTAAATTCCTATAGAGTCGGCTTAAATAAAGTAGAATATATAAAGGCTTTTCTTTTTTATAATTCCCCTATTATTACTTTACTAATATTATATTTATAGTATAAAAAAGTAACCTTCTAAGCCTATAAGAGTATAATAACCTAATTATAGTATAGAATTATAAATCTTAAAAAGCTAGTTATACTAATATAGTTTTCTAGATCTTATAGAGTTATAAAGAACTAAAGTAAGGCGAATACTATAATTCTTTCGGATAAAGAGCTTATACTAAGTTTATTAATATAATAACCGAATAATTATATAAAAGGGTAGCTTATTTATAACTTTTTTGGGTTTATTATAATATTAAGACTATTAAAGAAGCCGAAGGCGGTAGCTAAGTATTTCTAGTAATTTTTTATAATCCGCGAGAATATTATAATATTATTAATAAAAGTATAATAAAACGAGTAATAATAGTATAACTTATAGTCTATATACCTCTAGGCGAATAATAGGCTATTATAAAAGCCTATAGGTATTATAGTAAATTTTTTAAGGCTATAATAACTTATAATCGTAAAGTATTCCTAATATTCCTTATAAACTCGAAACTAATAAAAGAATTATAAGGCGTTAATAATAATAATAAAATAACTACTTCGGATAGCGTATATAATATCCTCCTATAATAATAGAGGATAAGAGTTAGGGATTATAACCTTATTAATACTATATAGGTTTACGATAATATAGTCTTTTAACTATTTATTAACTATTTTCTAAATAACGAAAACTAGGGAAGTAAAGGGGATTAGCCCTTTAACTTACTCTAGTTAGCCTTAATAGTATAAATAATTATATATTTTATTAATTAGGTTATAATCTTTAATACTCTATAAGTAGGGTTATTATATAACCTTTTACCTATACTAATCTAGAGCGAATAGTACTAAGAATTCCTTTCCGGGTTCGAGGTAAATATTACTAATATCCTCCTAAAAATAATAATAGTATTCGATAATATATAGAAAACCCTATACGATTAAGGGGTTTTTATTATATATATAGTTCTTAAGACTATTAAGGACCTCTAGTAGGTTTATAGGCTTTTATACGAGTAAAAGGCTATACGCGAGTTCTTTAGTTAAGACCTCCTCGATTAGTATAAATTCTATAGGGGCGATTATAGACTCCTAACCTTATATATAGGCGAAGACGGTATTAAAGAGCGGTATTAATAAGGGGTTAAAATATAGTATTAGAAAAGTCTTAATAATAAAGGATTCGGTAAGCCTATTACTAATAATACCTTTATTCTAAATACTAAAAAGTATTAGGTTAATATTAACTCCTAATATAATACTATTCTTTATTAAAAATATAAAGCCTGATTATATATTATAAAAAAGGGTAAATCCTATTAGAATAGATTTAATAATAAGGAAGCCCGAGTCCTTTTATTCCTCTAAGTATTCTAATTTAACCTTTTAATCGAGAATAAATAGCTTATCTAATTAATTATAAGCGGTAATTACCTATAGAGTCTTCGAATCGACGATAGTATATAAAATACTAGGTAGAATACTATAGAAAGAGAAAAACCTTTTAGATAAAACTTCTTTCTATTTAACTAGGATTATAATTATACTACTTATTAGGATTATTATTTTCCTTCGATATTAAACCTTCCTTATAATATCGACCTAAGGCTTATTTATAAAGAATAGAATCTTAAAGTCGGCTAGGGTACTAAGACGAATTATTATAATCCTATAGTTAATATTCCCTTAATAAGGCTAAAGGAAAGTATTACCTAGTAAAGCTTTAGCGCTTAGGTTATTAATAACTTATCCTAAAATAGTAAACCTAGAAAATCCTATAGGCGATTTATCCGATTTAAACCCGTGGGATAGGAAGGAGAAAATAGCCTAAATCGTATAAATAAAAGGCTTTCCTAAGATCCCTTTAATCGGTATAAGTATCCTTTCCTTAACCTTATACTCGAAGTTTAGAATAAATTTATAGTTAATAAGCGGATTCCTATAGCCTATATTAGGATAGACTTCGAAGCTAGGTTTATCGGGTATAGCCTATACCTTAATATAAAGGTACGAGTAGGAATTAATTCCTTACGTATTAATCCTAGCCTTTACTAGCTTAAGGATATAAATTACCTTAGAGTGGGTAGTCTCTAGGGCTTTTACCTTAGCCTACTTTCGATAAATAAGCTAGCCTACCCTAGTTAAGTTCTATAAGTACTTATATAGGCTATTTCCTAAAGGAAACTTATAGTAATAATAGGAGTACTTATAAGCCTTAGGGCTATACTTAGTCTCCTAATAGATTCTTTTTAGGCTAATATAATCCTTTATAATAATATACTTATCTAGGGTAATAGTAATAAGGAATCGTTAACTATATTTACTATATTAATAGGCTCCTTAAGGGTTACCTTCTTAGGCCTTAATAAGGAAAGCGTATCCTATGTTTTCTTCGGGGGTATCCTCCTTAGATAAAGCGGATAAAGTAGATAATAGCTTATCTTCCCCTTCGCTAATACTAGATTCGTCGACTTAATACTTATTCTCGAAGTATACCCTTTTTTTTTTCTCTTCGATACGGTTAATACGGTTATAGTAATAGGAATTATCCCTATAGCGCTAGGAATTATTATAGTTATATACGTTTTAATTCTTATAATTATAATACCTTTTTCGATCGTTATTACGATAGTATCCTTAGTTATTATTATAGCGGTATCCTCGGTTATTATTATACTTTTCTTTATGCTTTTCCCCCCCTAAAAAGGGTTATTAATCCCCGCGATTATTACCGGATTTATAATTATCCTATAAGGATTTAGTAGTAAGTATTTTATCGAACTTAAGATACTATTTAAGGTATTTATTAATATATTCTTTATAGGATTTAATATCTTAGATCTAGTAGATTAGGATTATACGACTCTTTAGAGGCTCGAGTTCCTTAGTAATCTCGATAATAATAAAAGGAAAAATAATCTCGAGAATCGTTTTATTAATCGTAATATAGAGCTACTAGGCGAAAAAAACCTTATACTATAGTTAGTAAGTTAAAAATATTATTTTATTAACCTATATATTAATAGTATATTTAGTACTATAGAGTTCTTACTAAACCTATATAATTAGGCGGTAGAATCGTTTTTAAAAACGCCTTATAAAGTAGTATAAAGTACTAAAAGTAAGCTTTTAGCGTTATTCGAAGTTTAGTTTAGCTATATACTATATAAGTATAGTACTTATAAAAAATAAGAGGTAAAATAGGTAAAGAGTATAAGTATTATTTAATTCGTAAATACGAAAGTATTTATAGAAGAGGTTAATATTTATAAAGGTAATTTTTTTATCTTTATTAATAATAATACTTATACTATTAGGATTTAGAAAATCCGGGTAAAAAGTACTAATATTATCTTTTTTAAGCCTTTTATTAATAGCTTCTTTAGAGGCCTTATCGATAGTTAGGTTTATTAAAAAGTCTTATTAATAATATCTAGGCTCCGCGAAATCTAACTTAGATTCGGAGTCGGAGCTATTAAAAGGTATAGACTATTAATAGCGTTTACCCTATAGTATCTATCGGAAGATAATAGCTTTTATAATAAAACGAGTAGGTCCTTTATTAATAGTAATATATTTTTTAATAAAAGGCTAGACTAAAGCTTATCGTAAGAGCGTTTACGAGGGCTTATAATTAGTAGAATAGAATTCCTCTAACTCTCTCTCGTTAATAGGTATAAAAAGGTTATATAAAAAAACCTTAGGCTTAAGGATATTATCCGTATAATACCTTTTAAAATAGGCTTAAATAGTCCTTATTATATCGAGGTACTCGTCCCTTATACTTTTATACTAGAGTATTTTATAATATATTCTAGGATAAGCGCGCTTAAGATAATAAATAGCTATATAATAGGTATTTATACGATTTAAATTATAATTCGTAAATAAGTCTAGAATAGTTATAGTAAGTTATTTAGTAAGAAACTTATAAAAGCGTAAAGCCTATATAATTATAAGTCGGAACTTATTATCCGTTTAAATACCCTAATATAACTCCTCCGTATACTCGACTAGGTTATTAAAAGTAATAAATACGGACTTTTAATACCCCTTATTTCCTATAGGCTCCGAGGATATTTCCCTAATAATAACGCCCTTATCTTCTAGGTCGGAGTCTACCTTATCTATAGTATAAAAGCTAGGCTCCCCTATATTAATACTAGGCTCGCCTATATAAAAGCTTATCCGAAAGCTAGGCTCCCCCTTTTTCTATACGGGTCCCTTCCCCTTTCCTATAGGGGCGGAGGCATCCTTAGCTATAATATATTTTATTTTAATAAGGCTTATTATTTTACTAAGTCTTCTTAATTAGTCTATTATACCTATAGAACCTAAGATATTATCTAGGTTCTTTATAAATTAGATAAGCGGGGAATATAATAAGTAGTTTATAATATCGTAAAAGTATTATAGGTTTTAAGAGGATATAATACTATTATTATAAAGGGTTATAAGATTTATAATTTATAAGGACTAGCTTATAGGCTTATCCGATTATAAGGACTAGTATAAGGCTTATTTAATTATAAGGATTAGCGAGAAGCCTATTTAATTATCTAATTAGAATAATTATAAAGTTATTATTATAAGTAAAGTAGAATTACTATTATATAGTATACTTAGGGCTAGATTAAGATATTATAAGAGTAATAATTCTCCTCCGTACTCTATATACGGAGAGCGTGCCCTAATAGGCGGCTATAAGCCCTATAACTAAGGGCGACTATATTATATAATCCTTCCCTTTCTAATACCTCTATACGCTTATACGTATATTCTCCTACGGCCTCCGTATATTCTAACGAATATATATTAGATAATTAGGATATTTAGCTTTTAGTAGCTTAAATATCTTTTAATAATTATATTTATTCGGCTATAGGTATAATACTATTCTTTATTATATATGGCTATAATACCCCTTTTTTAGTACTTTAACTTAATAACTCTTTACCCCCTTCCGAATATACCCCCGCTAGCCGGGTATAAGCCTTTATCTTAAAGCTTTAGGAAATTATTAATATTTACTAGGCGGCGAATACTACCGTTTTCTAAGATAATAAGGCTTATTCTAATACCTCCTACTAGCTAATAGAATAATTCTAGGTAGGCGATAAGGTATAACTAGATTTTCGGAATTTTAATTCTAAGCGCCTAAAGAAAAAGCTCGATTAGTATTATACTAAATATATAATAGGAAGGGTTATCTCCCCGGAGGTAATAGAATTAATTAACCTTCCCTCGGGTATATATAATCGATTTAACTATAATTTTCTTCGCCGGGCGGCTTCGGATCCTATTCTTAGTTAAATAGTTAATAATTTATAATTACCCGCTATCCGTATTAATAGGGAGGATAAGTAGGAAATTAATAAGATCCTCTTTATATAATAGGTTAAGGTTAATAGGGGTTATTACCGGGAAGTATTTATTTATTAGACTAGTTATTTTAATCCGATTTAAGAACCTTTAACTATCCTTAATAGGATAAATACGCTTAAAAGGTATAAGATACTTTATAACCCGGCTATTTATAATAATAATATACCCTTTAGATTTACGTTAGTACGTAAGACTCCTATCTAGCGGAAGGTAGTACCTACTATTTTAAAAACGTTAATTATAATTATAGGTATTCTTAAGAACCTAATACGAGGTGAAAAGGAACGTGATAGCAGCCTAGGCCCTGACGTTACGGAGCCTACTGCTGCGCTATAGTAGGAGTCGTAGGTGGTCACCTAAGGCTACTATTTAAATCTCTCTTGGATTGAATAGTAGCTGCGTAAGGTAATAGAGAAGAAGAAGGAAAAAGGAAGGAAAGGGAAGCTAGGAAAACAACGACTAAATATAGGTTATGGGTCACGTAACCCGCTACCGCCGACCTTCCCGAACCTTCCAGAAAAAACCTTCGGGTACGTACCTGCTTACGTACCCACCTGCCTACCCCTCCGGGCCCGGGATAACCTTGATCCCGGCCATCCTGTAACAAATCCCCCCACAAAGAAAAAATGCACTCGTCCTCGAGTGCGCCAATTGACTATGTGTAGCAGGGCGTCAGGCCGTTATGTGTGCCTCGGAGTATAGGTGGCAGGGTCGGGAGAGAGAAGCGCTTAGCAGGGCGCTATGTATGGCAGGGCGCTATGACGGGGCGCTCTGCCAGGTCGTTGTGTGTGATTGATTGAGAGGTCCGGTGGCCGGCCCGGTGGCTGTGAGAAGGGCCAAACGGCCACGTATTGATCGTTATCCATCGTCTCGAGAAGCTGTTGTGGCTGCTGAGGCGACGTTTGAATTGCTACCAGATAATAGGGATTGTCGGGGGCACCCATGGTCATAATTTGAATCTCTTTGTATATTCAAATGAGTATTACTATTGGCTGCACCCAGAATCTCTAGGGGCTGCACCCTCTTCCTAAACGGGATAACTATACCCCGCCAGCCTACGCTACCTATCTCTAGTATAAAGGCGTAGTATAAGAGAGGTAGCTTATTCATAGTAGAAAGTACTACCTAGTGCCTAGTAACGCTATAATAACGCTATTAAGAATTAAAACTCTTCCTAATTAACGCTACCGCTATAATTCTCTTTCTAATTAACGCTATTACTATATCTCTCTTTATAATAAACGCTACTATTATATCTCTTTTTACGATTAACGCTCTATTCTATCTCTCCTTATAATTAACGCTCCTCTCTATCTCTCCTTACGATTAATACTCCTTTCTATCTCTCCTTATAATTAACGCTCCGCTTTATCTCTCCTTACGATTAATACTACTATAGTAATAGATTCCTCTTACGCTACCGTTACCTCTACTATTAATACTCCTACCGCCCTTAACGATACGGCTACTATTATAAATTTTACTACCGCTATTATATTTAACTCTACTTTTACCGTTAAGATCTCTACCGTTAAGATCTCTACTAATAATACCCTAGATAATACGGTTACCGCTATAAATTTTACTACCGCCGTTATATCTACCTTTATATTTACTATTATATCTGCCTTTGTATCTACCTTTATATCTACTATGGTATTTACCGCGGTATCTACCGCTACCTCTGCCTTTAATATTTCTACTAATAATACCCTAGACGATATAGTAACTACTATAAATTTTACTACTACCGCTACTTCTACCGATAACGCTCCCGCTAATACCTTTACTAACGATACTAACGAAGCTTCTACCGATAACGCTCCCGCCAATACCTCTTCTAATAATACTAACGAAGCTCCTACTAATAACGCTCCCGCTAATACCTCTTCTAATAATACTAACGAAGCTCCTACTAATGCCTTTATTAACGAGGATAGTAACGATAATAGCGGCGAGCTAATTCCCCTATTACCCCTATTACCGCTTTTCGACTCCTTTAAGGAGGTCTATAACTTCGTATAGGATTTCTTCCGTATAAATAGTATAGCCCTAACTAAGTATAAATTAGGGTATAAGTATAACTTTAATAAGTAGCTTCTTCCTTCTTTCCGCGACCTTATCTACGATCGTAGCGTTTACTATACCTATAGGGGTACTAGGCTTAGGAAAATATCGATATAAAAGCTAAACTACCCGTATAGAATAAGGGCTATTACTTCTAAGGCTATAGTATAGAAATAAACCTATTATATTATTAAGGGTTATTATAACTATTAAAAGTTAACCTATACTTTAGTATATAATATTTATCGCTATCGTACCTCGATATAGAAGGTACTAGAGAAAACCCTCTCAAAGTATAAGGCCCTACTAGTACGAGAACTTAATACTATTCTTCGAGACTAGTTAGAGCCTACAAAGCGGTATTTCTATTAGTAAGACGTATATAACGATAGGTAGACTATCCGCTACGAGGCCCTTAGCGGTAAAACGGTAATATAAGCCTTTATTTCTATCCTCTAAAAGGTAGAAATTAAATACGTAGTTAAGTATTCTAACGATAATAAGATTAAAGGGGTCTTTTAGACCTATCCTTAGTATAAGGAGATATAGCGGCGGTTTCCTAAGGTCGTTAGTATAAATAATACCTATAATACTAATAGGTTTAAATTATATCTCTTCTAGGCAATAGGGGTTATAAACTAAAAAAGCCTTATAAATTTTGCTTAGGGCCTAATTAATACCGAAAAAGAGGAAGGCTTTTAATAGCTTTATTAACGACTTAAGGCCCTTCGTCTAGAAGTAAACGCTAGCCCGCTATAGGTCGTAATAACCGATAAAGAAATAGCGCTAAAGAACGCCTTTACTAACGTCTTTCCCTCTACCTAGTAGTAACTATATATTTTTTATATTAACTAAAATATTAGGGTACGAATTTTCAAATATTAGAAAGGACTAGGCGATAATAATAATAACGATAATAATAATAATAACGATAATAACGATAATAATAATAATAATAATAATAATAATAATAATAATAATAATAATAATAACGATAATAATACCGCTAACGCTATTATATAAAATAAGGCCGAGTATAGTAGTACTCGAAACCCTAGCGAGATCGACCCTAATTATCGTAAAGGTATATTTACCGCCTAGAAGACTATAATTTACGCGAAAATAAAAGAAGCCTTCGAGGTAGCCTAGAAGGTATTCGATAATTCCTATAGGGATTAATAGTTATTTATAGTAAGTTATATTTCGAAGGAGTATATACTATAGTAAGAGTAGTAGGCTATTTATTTTATCTTATAATATAGGAATTTCGGCTAAAGGGTAAATAGCCTTATAAAAACCGTATATAAAGACGTTAAATCGTACCTCTTAATAGGTATTAGCGATTTTCTTTACCTATATAAGGCCTTAATCTAAATAATCGAGAATAAGAAACGGCGTTATTTTAAAAGAACTATAGAATAATAAGTTAAATAGCGTTAACTTTACCTTAGTTAAGTATAGCTAGGTAAGTTAATACCCTACCCTCTCGCCTTACCCTCTTTCTCTTTCTAATACTATTTTCTAGGTAAGTTAACGATTATAATAATATATACGGCTATCGACCTTCTTACCTAATAGTATTAGCTTACTAAAGCCGCGATTAATATAAGAACCCGAGAACCTATACCTTTATAACCCTACTTAGGCCGTTTTATATAATAGTATAGTCTACCTTACGTATATACGATTTATTAACGCCTTAAGGATTAGGTTCCTCTTAGGAAGCTAGATTACTACCCGTAATAGTAGCTTAAAAAGCCTCTAGTTAGGTCTCCTACCCTATTTTTTAAGGAAACGCCTACTAAAATTACTTTTTTCCTAGGATCTCGAGGAACTACTCCTCCGAATTCGTAACCCTAATATCGTCTCGAACCTACGAGGCTAGCTAAGGAATCCGAGAAATAGCCCTCTCCCTATACCCTTATTACTCTAACCTTCTAGTAATAATACTAATAAACCTCCTTTATAACGATAATATAGCGGCGGTACTCGCGGCTAGCGTTAATTATTATAATTATCTCGAACGAGTTCTTAACCTCTCTTTTAAAGCGTATAGCGTATTACTTTATAAGACGAAGTTAACCTTATAGAGGTATAATAATAATCGAGATTAATAAGGGGAGGATTAATAAGGGGAGGAAGAAGAGGCAAAGAGGGTAAAGAGGGTAGTATAACGTACTCGTAGGTATTATAGCCGGTATCGTAGCCGGTATTATAACTAGTATTATAGCCGGTATTATAACCGGTATTAACGCCGGTACTATAGGTATTATAGCTAGCCCTAATGCCTATACTATAGTAAGCGCCTACGTCGTAGGTATTATAGCTAGCCCTAATACTAGTACTATAGATAACGCTTATACCGTATACTATACTATTATTATAGGTATTATAGCCGGCTTTATTACTAATACTATAGTAAGTACCTTCCTCGTAAGTATTATAGCTAGCCCTAACGCCTATACTATAGTAAGTACCTATATCGTAGGTATTATAGCCGGCTTTAACGCCTATACTATAGTAAGTACCTTCCTCGTAGGTATTATAGCCGGCTTTAACGCCTATACTATAGGCTATACTACTATTATAGGTACTATAGTCGGCTTTAACGCTGGTACCGTAGGCTATACCGCTACTATAGGTATCGTAGCCGGCTTTAACGCCGGTACTATAGGCTATACCGCTACTATAGGTATTATAGCCGGCCTTTACGCTACGATAGGAATAGTAGTAACCTCCTCGGTATTAAGGGCGGCTACCGGCTTTAACGCCGGTACGCTATATATATAGATTAATAGCCTTCTTACCGGTATACTATATATAAAGATTATAGCCGGCCTTAATACCGCTGCCTAGGATTACGGCGTTAACGCCGCTACCTTATATATATAGATAGAAAAAGAGAGTAGGCTAGCGCTACCCGTATAGAGGGATTACGGCCAGCCTTACTACTACTGCCTATATAAAGGGATTACGGCCAGCCCTGCCTATATAGAGGGATTAGGCCGGCCCTACCTTATAGAGAGGGATCAGGCCGGTACTACCCGTATAGAGTAATTACGGCCGGCCTTACTACCGCTACCTATATAGAGGGATTACGGCCGGCACTACCTTGTATAGAGGGATTAGGCTAGCCCTGCCTTATAGAGAGGGATTATAGCCGGCCTTACCTTATAAAGAGGGATTACGGCCGGCCCTGCCTTATAGAGAGGGATTATAGCTAGCCTTGCCTTATAAAGAGGGATTAGGCTAGCGCTACCCGTATAGAGTAATTATAGCCGGCCTTACTACCGCTGCCTATATAGAGAGATTACGGCCGGCCTTATTACTACTACCTTATATATATAGATAGAAAGACGGATTAATTAACGGGCCGCGAATTCGTAGCGAATCTCGCAAGATCTACTTTTTATACGTTTTTTAAACGAATTAGCCTATAGCGATTAATCGTAATTCTAATCCTACCGGGCGCTACGGCTTTAATTAAGGAGAATTAAAGAGATAGGGAGGTACCGCGGTACTACGAGTAACTATCTAATCCGCTAGGCCTTTATACCGTGGATAGGTAGCGTAGGCTAGTACGGGGTAGTCTGCTTAGTCGGGAAAGAGGTATTCCTAATTCGGAAGAGGGTATAGCCCCTAGAGATTCTAGGTACAGCTAATAGTAATACTCATTTAAATTATAGCTACTTAGGGTAATAAAGAAAGAGAAGAAGGAAAAAGAAAGGAAAGAAAGAGAGGAAAAACGCCGACTAAATACACCTTGTGGGTTACGTGCTCACCCACGCTGCGCGCTTACCCACGCACTAGCCCCGGTACGTACTAGTCTTTCCCTGCCCTTCCAGAACCTTCCGGAAAAAACCTTCTCCCTGCCTCCGGCCCTACCCCTCCGGCCCCGGGATATCTTTATCCCGGGCCATTCTATAACACATCCCCCAACAAAGGAAAAGAGGCACTCGTCCTCGAGTACGCCCGCTGTGTGCAGCCGGGCAAGGCGTTGTGTGTGTGGCCGGGCAGGGTGGCGTGTGTGTGGCCGGGCAGGGCATTGTGTGTGTGGCCGGGCAGGGTGGCGTGTGTGTGGCCGGGCAGGGCATTGTGTGTGTGGTCGGGCCGGGCGTTGTGTGTATGGCCGGGCGCGGCGTTGTGTGTGTGGCCGGTCGCGGCGTTGTGTGTGTCGGCGTTGTGTGTGGCCGGGCGCCGTGTGATTGATAGGTCGGGCGGCCGGCCGGCCCTAGCAATCGGGCTCTGAATTGCTACCAGATAATAGGGATTATTGGGGGCACCCATGGTCATAATTTGAATCTCTTTGTATATTTAAATTATAGTTGCTTAGGGTGATGAAGAAAGAGAAGAAGGAAAAAGAAAGGAAAGAAAGAGAGGAAAAACGCCGACTAAATACACCTTGTGGGTCACGTGCTCACCCACGCCGCGTGCTTACCCACGCGCTAGCCCCGGTACGTACTAGTCTTTCCCTGCCCTTCCAGAACCTTCCGGAAAAAACCTTCTCCCTGCCTCCAGGCCTACCCCTCCGGCCCCGGGATATCTTTATCCCGGGCTATCCTATAATACGAGGTTTAGGTAGTTATACTAGTAAACGTATTTTTTTCTCTATTTAATTCTTATAATAGGTAATAGCGTGGGTTTATACCCTTTTAATTAGTATTATTAATAGTATTATATTAGGAAGGCGCTTCTACTTACCCCCTTTAACTAGCGTTTTCGGCGTTTTTAGCGCTTTTAGCGCCTTTAGCTTTATTATTATTACCTTTTTCTCCCCCCCTTCTACCCCCCCTCCTTCTAATATTATTACCTATGCCTTTAGCGCTATTAACCGCTTTATTATACCTGCCCTAGCTATTATACCTCCCCCTTCTCCTTCCTTTCCCCCTTCCTCCCCTATAATTATCCTAATAGCCGCCTTATACCCTTATTAGCTTTCCTATTTCCGCTTTATTCTTAATAGTACTTACTTTATTATAAGCGGCCTCCTGCCTAGGTATTAGTCGTTATTACCTAGTATTACTAAATCCTTTCCTAGTATTATTATAGTTTTTAAAGCCGTTTCCGCCTTATTTATCTTACCCCTATCCTTATATACGACCTCCGTTTACTAAACGCGGTATATCCCTTCAAGTGCCGTAATACCGCACGCATTATAGCGGGACAGGGATCGTAGCCAATCAAACGCTGCGTCAGCAGGAGTACTTCTATTTCTTAGCAAATATCACTATAATAGAAGTCCTAGCAGCTAGGCCCTATACATATCGCGACTTTGCAGACGTTGCAACCTTTCCTCGTCTTTACTGGTTTTTTGCGATTAATAGCCTTACCCAACGGCCTACGTTGGCGAGGCTAACCGGCCTTGAAGCCTTAATAAGGCATATAGAATATGCCTTTCGAGAAGTCGATATGATTATGTATAGAACGCGGCGAAAAGACGTCTCCCGCCCGAAGCCTTTGCCTTAAAGTACCGTCTTAAGCGTAGGCAGCAAAAAGCTCCTTCACGATTTACTACCGCCAAGCGCGTTGTATCGTGAACTTCGGCCAGAGAGGCGTACCGCGAAGCTAAAGAAGATAACTATTCATAAGGGCAGTCTCGAGAAGGAAGGACCACGCGATAGCCCGCTAATTCCCCTTACGAACGCGGTAATCAAGCCCTTCTAATACCCTTAGTTAGTCGCTAATATTAACGCTACCCATATAGTCGTTGTATTCGGCCGTAATGGACGGTACTTCCACATCCTTAACCGCTTCGTTACCAAAAAACTACAGTATTAGGCGTACCCGAGGTTGCGTTATTATCGGCCGCCGGCGGACCTTAGTCTCGAATTTATTACCCGTAAAGACCGTTAATAGAAGAAGAACGAGGGTATTATCTTTCTACGCGATCTAGTTAACCTAGGAAGTAGAAAAAGGTAAGTAAATAGAGGTAATTACTAGGAGATATTACCTAGAGATACTTACCTCGCTATCTAGGGTAGGTTTTATATCGATTCGGCCCTAAGGCTAGTATTTCCCTTTTATATCTTACTTCTTAGCCTCGGCAAAGCCCTTAAAGATGCTATAATTAATACGGCAGGTGCCCATTACCCCGTAACCTAGGCGTCGGAGGCTACGGAAAAGCGCTAGTGAGGAAAAGAGGTTATCAAGAAAGACGTAATATGTCTACTCAGGCAGCCTTTCTAGTAGGGCAACCACGACGCTCTATATCGGGTTAAGGGACGGCAAAGCTTAATCTCCCTCGTCTTAGGCCCTTTTTCTCTTCGTTAGCCTTCGTTTAGCAACTAGCCCTAGGGTATCGCCTGGCTAATACCATAGCCATCGTAAGAAAAGGCCTTCCTAGGCCATAACCTAGACCTTGAACCCCGTAGGGGTAGGCTTTGTGGGGATTATCACGGTCTGGCGAGAACGACCTATGTACCCGATTATGCACTCGTCCACGGCCACGATCGATCCGAGAGCGCAGAAGGAAGAAGAAGCCGTCTAGAGATAATTCGACCACTCTTCAACGCGGCTGAAAGGCGTTGAATGGGTCTAAAGGGGGTCGAAAGGCCGGATTCGACGGTAGAGTTAAAAATACCTATTAAAGGTTATAAATTATAGGATCGGGTAAGAAGGCATAAGATCTATCGGCGAAGAAGACTTCTAATAGTCCTGGACTACTATTTCCCTATATAGGCCTATATAAATCAAAGTACCTAGCCATAGATAGATCTCTAATATACTTATTTCTTTCTACTCGTGGATTCGTAAACTTTTGGAAGGAGGGCCTTTAGGGCCAGGCCGAGGAGCCTAATTCGTATAACCTACCCATTTTTCAATTAGGAAAGGAGGTAGGAAGTACTAGAAAAGTAATAAAGGCGTAGCTGGAAGAGGGAGAATAGAAAGATTACGAGAAAGCACTTAGAAGGGTAAAAAAGAGCTCCTAAAGGAAGAAATAGGCGGTAGGTTAGGGCGATACGTGCTATCCGCGGGCTATTCCCGCTAACAGTTATCTAGCCTTATAAATAAAGCCTCGTCTACGCCGTCGATAATAGGTATAGATTATTGGCTCTCTATAGCGAAGACTATGAATCGTTTATTAGGCAAAATAGGGGTAAACGTTTCTATAGACTCGAAGGCTATAGTAACTATATTGTACTTTATATCTGCGTGCTGAATAATCAATATGGGTCCCGCTATAATGCGTGCGGTATTACGGTACTTGAAGGGATATAGGTAATACACTTTAGCATCGGTATTAGGAGACAGTATTAATTATTATTAATACTATGGTTTAGCACTATATATTAGTAATAGCGGGACTAGCTCTTAGGGTAATTCCCCGTATACTAGAGAGAAGATTATTATCTTTATCTTAATATAATATATATAATCGCTATTACGTATTATATTTTAATAGTAATTCTCGTTAGATTACGAGATACTATTATAATCTTTAATTAACTATCGACTATAAACCTATTCGCTATTAATACTATCCTTACTAGGGTATCCTATAGGAAAAAATACTAGGGTCCCCTATATCGTACGGGTACCTATATTTCGGAGAATTTTATAGCTACCCCTATAAATCCTATATTCCGACTATAACCTCGCGGAATAAAACTACTAATTAATACCTTCCCTTACTATTCGATAAGGGAGTCTATTCCGAATAAGCTTTTACTAAGATAGCTCGAGATAATACCGAGTCGTAGGAGCGATTTATTCCTTCTAGCCTATAAGAAGAGGAATAAGAGGAGGAATCCTAGCGAGGAGGATTACGTTTTAAGTCCTATAAGGGATTAAACGAAGAAGAAGTAGGCCTAAGTTCGCTAAAGGGAAAAGGGCGTTTACTTACTCTACTTTACCTTAAAAGGGCGAGCTATTATTCTATTAGACTAGGATTTTAGATTCTATCTAAAAAGCTATACTATTTTCTATTAAATAACGAATAAGTTCGTACTATTTTTAAATAGGCTTTAAGCTTCTATAAACTTATCGTAGGAGGAAAAGCCTTAGAAGAAATCCTCTGCTAATTTATTAACTATAACTTTAAACGAATAACCGAATTTCGGAAATTAGTTTAGTAGATTATAGGATAGTATAATAATACTTACGAGGACTTAATTAAGGTATAGGAAGCTACCGAGGATATAATTTAGTATATCCCTACGTATAAATAAAAAATATTAGAAATCTCGATTAACGAGTTTAACGACCTAGAAATCTACCTAATCGATATACCCGAGTACGCCTATAGTTATATACGAAAGAGTAGAGTATCTCTTCTCCTAATAGAACCCGTAAGTAAGCCTAAGGTATAGGCGGAAGTACCTACTAGTTACTATAGCCGAATACTATTAAATAGACGGCGAATTTAAGTACTTATTTACGATAATAAATAGCCTTCCTAACGCTAGGATAATATAGTAGCTAGACCTTCTTATTAGCCTGCCGAAGTACCTACCCGACCTCCTATCGAACGCCTACGTAATACGCCTATAGTTTAGGATACGGTAGAGTTAATAGGCTCTCGCTATTAGAAAAGTAATCGGGGCTAGTATAAGTAGAGAACTACCTTAGTACCGCTTAATAGCTTAGATTCGGATACGGATATAGACTTTAGGAGTTATCTATATAAGGACTTTATAAAAAAGCCTATATACTAAAGGGAGTTAGAGGAAGTAATAAGTAAACGACTAAAGAGGGATAATATAGGGATATTCTACCTAAACCTTCCTAACCCTAATAGGATAGGGATTATTTCCTCTAAGGATAATAAGGTTATATATACCGATATTTACCTTTTTTACGAATAGCTTAGGGTATACGAGTTAGGGGATCCTTTCGTACTCTACCCGTTTTACCTCTTTTTCCTCTCTAGTAGTACCTTTATATAGTATATAGCGGAATTTACCCCCGAGTATTATACTAAGCTATTAATAAGTTCCTTAGACTATTTTATTAAGCGCCTTAAAAAGCGCTTTCGTAAACTAAGTATAGAAGTTAATAAGGAGCTTTATAGTACTAAGTATACTATAGATATATAGATTAGCGGTAAGATAACTCTTATATACTAGATTTAGCGGAAGGTCTTTTTTACTCGGTAACTAGGACCCTAGATAGACTTCGATATCCTTAGTATTATCTACCTATTAATTACTATAGAGATCGCTAGGGAGCTTAAGAAGCTAAATAAGAGAATTATCCTAGTATATTAGATCTAGGATATCGAGAGCCGTAAGACGTATATTAATAAGTACTTAGAATAGCTTATACGGATTAATCCCTAGTACGTAATAAGGGACCTTTATAAGCCTAATTCCTAGTATAGCTTAAGGGCTAGGTATAATAATTAGCGGTATAGTAATCGCTAGTATAATAATTAGTACTATAATTAGCGACGCCTAGACTATTAAGATAACTAGCCCCGTAGAGAGCGCTACGAGGAATACCGTAATAAGCGCCGCGATAACCGCCGCGATAACCGCTATAATAATTATTATTAATATAACGACTAGTACTATAAGAATAACCGCGCTAAGAAGGATATATACTTCTAAAAACGTAATATCTACGCTAAATAGGAC
Source organism: Ophiocordyceps camponoti-leonardi (nom. inval.) (assembly GCA_003339455.1). NCBI lineage: Eukaryota > Fungi > Ascomycota > Sordariomycetes > Hypocreales > Ophiocordycipitaceae > Ophiocordyceps > Ophiocordyceps camponoti-leonardi. The sequence continues at coordinate 20,392 of PDHP01000270.1, read as the reverse complement.
CTATAGAAGAGCGTTTATTTTAACGATTCTAAAGACGCTAGCGATAAGTACTCTTTATTATTATCTAAGTCTACTTATAATAGCGACGTCGAGGACTAGGAGATAGTAGGATACGTATACCTCGCTTCTACTAGGGAAGGAACTCCTAAAGGGAACTTTAAGTATAGTACCTATAATAAGAGGTTCCCTATTATCGTAATACTCGACGAATACGTCTTAGCTAAAGAATACGTTAAGGCTAAGTAAATCTCTCGTAAGGCTACTAAGAAGGATAACTATACCTACTATTATTATACGCGTTAATTCGTTTCTAGTAACTACCTTTTCTAGTACCTAAGAGAATCTACTACGAAGGGTCGTCTTATCTATAAGCCTAAGTAAGTAGTTATTCTATTAGAAGCTACGATAAATTAGGATTAAATACCTATTATTACGGCTTAGCCTATTAACGCCTAGAAAACGCAGGGAGGTCCTACTAAATACTCTTACCTCCGTATTTAGGTTTATCCTAGTAAGACGAGTTAAACGCTATTTAAAGTCTACCCGGATATAGGATACGGTAACCCCCTTATTAGCCGTAATTTTCTTCGATACTTCGACTATAAAATCGAAAAAGTCGTTAGAACGCTTATTCGAGGTATCTCTAGATAACCCCTTTAGTATAATAAGTAGGCTACGTTCTCGTTTATTATACGAGGATTTAAGCTTAATAGGACGCCGGCTAAATAGGGTTCCTTTTCTATCTCCGGCTAGGTTATTAAGGAGTTACCCCCTAATATATTACTAGGAAACGCCTTCCTATACCTATATAAGGGAAATATCGACTATAAAACTAGTACGATTCGTATAGGCAGCCTTACTAACTTTAAAATCCCTTTCTCGGTACTTTAACTAGCGGTTAATATTATTTAGAAGGTATATTCCCGGACTAAGGTTATTATCCTACCTTATTCGACTATTAGTATTACCGCTAAATAGAAGGAGGTTCTATTAGGATAAACCTTTTCCTTCTAAAGTACTTATTACGAGGTACTTTATATAGTAATTAATACTAAGACCCCTTAGATTATTATAGTATATAACGTAGACGATAAGCCTCTAGTTATTAATCGTAAAAAGCGACTTAGGTACCTAATTAAGTAGCGCGACTTAGGGTTTCTTACTATCGACGATATCCTAACTACCTTTAACGTCTTAATAGGGCTATCTTAGGACGAGTTAATTACTACCTAGGAAGCTATCCTAGAGTAGGACTTCCTTTCCTCTAAATTTATAACCCTAGGAGTACCTTTATCTACTAAACTAGCCTCCTTTATTATAGACCTTTCCTCCGATTAGTCTAATTATTCGGATAATACCTTACTAGCTAACGACCTAGTCGAAGAAGTCGTTATCGATATTCCTTTAAAGGAACTCTCCTACTCTTTTCTACTTATTTAGAAGCCTATTAACCTACTAGAGATTATAAGTCCCCTAGGTAGTTATATCTATAATAGGGACCCCGCTATCGCGAGTCGATTTCTTACTATAGTTAATAAATATTAGCGGCTATAGGAAGATACTAGAGATATCGCCTTAGAACCCGGAGAGGAAATAATAATCGATTTAGTACCTAACTAGTATAAGGAAAAGGTCTTTTAATAACCTTATCCCTAAGGACTTAAAGATAAAGCTTTTATTAATAAGATATATAAAAGACTATACTAGTAGGGGCGCCTTAAGTAGGTTAAGGGACTAACTACTTTCGTATCCCCCGTTTTCGTAGTATAGAGGACTATCGACGGAGAATCGAAAGGACGAGTTATCGTCGATCTCTATAATATTAATAAGATTATAGTCTTTAATTCGTATCCTTTTCCCTTATAAGGGGATATTATCTAGGTAATCCGTAAGAGCTAGTTTATTATAGTCGTCGACGCCTCATAGTTCTTTTATTAATTTCGTATTTAAGAGGACTATTAGGAGAAATTTACTATTACTAGTTACCGAAGGCTAGAAAAGTTTATAGTCGCCCTAATAGGCTTTTATAATAGCCTAGCGTTTACCTAGCGATATATAGATTATAAGCTATATAACTATAGCTCCTTCTATCGTATATTTATAGATAATATAGTTATTTTCTCCCGTATTATAGCCGATTATAAGAAGTATTTAGCGATTATATTTAGGCTTTTTAATAGCCTTAATATTATTATAAATCTAGCGAAGTCTTAGATCGAGTACCCTTTTATATAGCTTTTAGGCTACCGCGTTAATAGCTTAGGGATAAGCTCTTCCGTAGACCGAATAGCTATATTTACGGCTTTTTAATTCCCTACTTCTCTTTAGGACCTAGAGAGCTATATTAAAGCTACCGGATTCTTATAGTCTATAATCCCTTATTATAAATAGTTATTAGTACCTTTATAGGCCCGAAAGGTCGCTTTACTCTATTAAGGTCGTAAGCTTAATAAGGTAGTTAATAAAGAGCTATAGCGCTATAAGGCCTATACTTAATCTACCTTATTCGAGCCTACCGAGTAGGAAATATTATCCTTTAAAGCCCTATAGGCCGAAATTACTAGTAGCCGTATACTCTATTATATAGACCTAGAACGACGACTCTTTTATTAGCTTAATAGCTCTCTTTAATAAGGCTTTATAGCTACTTTCTACTATCTATATAATAATAAATAATAGCCTAAATAGCTAGTACCTATTAAGTCTATAATACTAATCTACTTCCTTTCTTACGAATTAACCTCTACTAAAAAATCCTATAAACCTAGCGAGCTTAAGGTTAATTACCTAGTCTAGGTAGTTAAAAAGATACGTACTATAGTTTAGTCGAATTCTCTACCTCTCGTAGTCCTTATAGACTATTTAGTAATTAAGTAGATTTACGAGAAAAGGACCCTAAGTACCTCTAGCGTAGATAGAGCTAACCATTAGCTCGTTATAGCGAGTATTTATCTTTCGTAATTCGATCTTAAGATTTACTATCTATTAGGCGCGTAAAATTTTATACCTAATACGCTAAGCCGCCTATTTACTATCGAGACTAATACGAATTTATACCGGTAAAACCCGGACTTTTAGATACTCGATAACGTATTCTTAATCTCCGAGGCTATTATAGATCCTATAGTCCGCCGAGTATTTATTAAGGAATACTAATCCAACCTATACTATATAAAAATCCTATAAATAATCGTAGCCTATAAGGGTATAGGCGAATCTTCTACTCCGGGAGAAACGCTAAGCTAAAAAAGTTAAGTTATAGCGATTAAGAGAAAGGGGATTCCCTTCGTCGTAGAAAATAGTCTCCTTTACTATCGATTAAATACGGGCTACCTACGTCTCTACGTTCTACGGTACTAGGTCTAGAGTATTATTATAGTAACTTATAGTACTAGGAATTACCTAGGAAAGACTCGTATATTATAGGATTTAGAGGTATTTACTATTAAGAATATTACTAAGCTTATTAGGGTTTATATTACCGGATATAAGGTATACTACCTTAGGTAGACCGATTAATAAATAGTAGTAGGAATTTATATACCTATTAAAGTACCCGGTACTCTAATAAAAAGGATCGGGATTAACTTTATTATAAACCTACTAATTATATTATCGGCTAGGTCTTTATAGGCGATTATAGGGTAGAATACGTACGATTACCTACTTATAGTTACGTATTTCTTAAGTAAGTATACCCTTTTTATCCCTAGCTATACTACCTATAGAGCTACCTAGTAGGGTTAAGTCTTAGGGCGCTACCTCTTACTAAGTAATTAGGGGCTCCCGAGTATTATCGTAAACGATTAGGATCGAAAGTTTAACTCTATTATTTAGCGAGAACTTTAGAGCGCCTTTAGTACGAGAATAGCTATAACGATAGTATATTATCCGTAGGCCGATAGATTAGCTAAACGATAGAATTAGATAGTAGAAATAGCGATCCGGCTCGCGTATATCGAAGACCTAATATTAGATTAGAAAATACTAATTCCCGTAATATAGTAGAATTTAAATTCTGCTTATAACTCCGGTATAAAGATAACTACTTATACGTACTTATTTAGGCACCCGCTATACTCCCCGGTTAAATCTACGAATAAGGCTATAGCGGATAATATACTATACCTACGGGAAGTAGTACGCCGGTAGGCCGAGCTTACTATAGATCTTATAGTTATAAAGGCTAAACGATAATACGACTCGAAGTATTAACTAGTAGTCCTCTAAGCTAGCTAGAAGGTCTACCTTCGACTATATAAGGGATATTATACGCCTAGAAGGCCTATAAGGAAATAGTTATAGTAATATAAAGGGCCGTATCGAATTAAGCGAATAGTTAACCCGCTTACTACCGAGTTAGAGCTCCCGGTATAAGCTTATATCTACCTAGTCGTTTCTATAGAGTACCTACGATTAGCCTACGAAGGGTACTATAAGGACGACTAGCCTAGGCTTATCGAGGTAGCGTAGGACCTTCCGGAGGACGCTAAAGATAACGATATATACTATAAAGTTAATTATATCGTAAAAATAAGGGAGCGCCGTATTAGGCGCCGATACGTTCGAGAATTTTTAGTACGTTAGAAGGGATAAAGCGCTGGCTATAACTAGTAGGTCGCTTAGTAATATATCTCTTCCGTAGCGATTACTACCTTCGAGGCGCGGTAGGCCGAGAGCCTACTATAGAAGAGACGATCCTTACGATTAAGGAAAGAGTCCTAAGGATAGGACCCCTTTAAGTATAGTACTCTAATACACTTTAGTATTAGTATTAGGAGATAGTATTAATTATTATTAATACTATGGTTTAGTACTATATATTAGTAATAGTAGGACTAGCCCTTAGGGTAATTCCCCGTATACTAGAGAGAAGATTATTATCTTTATCTTAATATAATATATATAGTCGCTATTACGTATTAATAGGCTTAAAAGGGGGTAGTAGGCTAATAAGGGCGGCGTATATAAGTATAATTAATATAATTATACTTAGCCTTTTATAGCGTTAGATTAACCTAATCGAGGTACTATTAGTATAGGGAAATATACTAAATATATAGTATAGCCTAATCCGCCCCGCCTAGGGCGATTTTTATCTTCTTTATTAGCGTTTTCTTTAGTACTAGGACTAGGGGGGTATTATTATTATCTTCTACTTTTTCCTCTTTATTCTTTTTTTTATCCTTATTATTATAATTACCCTTATTATCGTAATTATTATTATTATTACCTTAGGTAATATCGCCCCCCTTTATTATAATTACTTTATTATTATAATTATTATTATTATTATTATTATTATAATTATCCTTATTATTATTATTATTATCGTTATAATAAGGGGTAGAGTTATTATAAGCGATAAGGGCTATACGGCGGTAGGAAATAGCCTATAGCCTTTTTAATTTAGCTAAATATTATTATTATTATATTTATTAGCCTATAGTCTCTATCCTTTTAATCCCTCCTTAATAACTCTTATCTTAGCCTTATAAAGGGGATAACTATTTATCCCGTATACTTTTATTATATAGGTATACGCTACTTTTATCTAATTAAATATATATAGTATTATAGTATTTTCTTCCGCCCTAATCGTTATTATTATTACTAGCCTTATTATAGCCTTTTTTATTATCTTTTTAGCCGGCTTAGCCTATATAGGTATAGTTAGGCCTACCCCTTCTAGAGAAGGAATAACCCCCCCTATTTTAATAAGTATTATTCCTAATAGATTAATACCCGGGCTTTTATTATCCTCCCCCCTACCCTTTACTATTATTATAGCCTTGGCCGGCTTAACCCTCTTAGGCGTAGTAGGGGTCTCCCCTCCTTAGGGAGGCTCTACCCCTATTAATACTATAAACGCTACTCCCGGGGAAATAACGTCCGGGCTATTACTAGTATTATTATAGTTATTATCGCTATTACTTTCTTCGTATTAAGACGGTATTATTCTTTTTTTCCTTTTTTTTCTTTTTTTATATCCTTAATTATATTTTTTCTTTATTCGAGTTTTTTTTCCCCGCCCTTTTATATACTTACCGGGTAGGGTTATAAGTAGTTATATATATAGGGAGGACTTTATATAAGGGTTTTTAACCTTAGTTATATTCTAGTCTTAGGACCTAAATTTGCCTTAGTATAGAGCCTAGACTAGGTTCTATCTTCCGCGGTATAGATTATATACTCGTATATTTATAATACTTAGAACTATAGTTCTAGGGATTAACCTAATACGGTATAGGCTAACTACCGCTTTTAGGGGAATAGAGACTATTATAAAGTAGAAGGATATATAGCTAAATAGGTCGGCCTAAGCTCTAGGCTCGGTACCTTAGATTAATTCGTTTAAGTCTAGTTATTAGAGCTCCTACCCTATGCCTAGCCCCTTAATACGAAGGACCTTTAAGAGCGAGGATTTTATAGGCTTAATTTAAAGCTTTGCTTATATTAATACGATAATAGTACCCTTTTTCTATTATATATTAACGATATACTATTAATAGCCCTAATAATAAAAACTATTAAGGAGAAGGTAGTTATCCTTAATAGTTTATATAAGATAAAGTACTTAGATAAGCTAATAGAATTTCTTAGCCTCGAATTCGATTATAATCGCTTTATTTAAACGATTAGGGTTTATTAAACGAAGTTTATTAAGAAAGTCCTCGAATAATTTAGCTTTATAGAACTTATACTTATAAAAACGCTATAACCCTTAAGATATACTATTCTATATAATTAGAAAGAGTATAAGGTTATTATAAAAAAGAATACTTAATAGAAACGTATAAGGAGTCTTAATTAGCTAGCTTTAGGTATAAAACCTAATATTATATTCTTTATACGAAAGCTTATAAAAGGGAATAATTACCCGATAAAAGTATATACTATAGTTATAAAGTATTTACTAAGATATTTTAGTAGAATAATAAACGTTAGTATTACCTTTAGGGGAGGTACTTATAATAAGAATTTATACCTTAGGGTTTATTCTAATATATTATTCGTAGACGATAAAGAATTACGATACTTAATAGCCGAATATATAGTATTTCTAGCTAGTAGGCCTATTACTTAGTATTTAAAGAAATAAACGCTTATTATAATAAGTTCTATAAAAATAGAGTTTATCGTATTTATACCTATAGGTATAATTATAATATAATTATAGGAGATAATCTATAATACCGGGTATTTATAAGAATAATTAATCCTAATATATATAAATAGCTAGAATATAAGGATTATAGTACTTAAACCGCTTAATTAGGTATATATAAGGTATATTAATATTAAATATAAATAGATTATATAGAAATATTAATAAGAATACTTCGACCTATAATAAATCGGTATAATAAATATAAAGGCTAATAGTATAATAAAGGGGCTATAAGTATATAAATATAAATAGTTTATCTATTAACTAAATTTAAGTATAAGGAGGAATAAGGCTAATTCTAATAATTAAAATACTAAGAATTAGATTATAATATACCCGAATCCGGGCTTTAGGGAGGTATTATAAGTACTAGGATAATAGAGTACCTAGACCTATATAGGGTTTAGCCTAGGATATTTATAGCTTGTATACCTACCTATTTAATAGTAGTTAGGAGTATAAATAGTCTCTTAGGATTAGTATTATTATTATAGAGTTTATACGTATAATAGAGATTTATTATACCCGTAATAGAATCGAAGTACTCCCTTATCCGTACTAGGTACCGGTTTAAAATTTTTTAATAGGTGTTAACGGCCGATAGAGTTTTCAAATCAAATATATGTGGATAGAGATGCACCCCGGTTATACTAAGGTTTAAGTAGAATATATATTACCCCCCTACCATATGTCTACCCCTATGTCCAGCGCACCCCCCGGAGCAGGTAGGTAGGTAGTGACATAACAGTATCTTGTTTCTTACCTACACAGGTGACTACTTCGTAACTTATGCCGATAGGCAGGATTCAGGGATTTGTACGGCTATGTGGAGTGTGCAGATATAGACCGACTGATCAAGACAAACCTTCACCGGTCCAGTCTTCGTCCGCCGCTTTTTTTGCCCGGTGAGAAAAAAAAAGAGGAAAAGAAAAACAAACAAAGAAAACTCCCTCCTCCATGTCCCTTGCCCGCAGGCTTCGAATGAGACGCCCACAGCTGAACGCCTCTTCGAAACCTCGAATCTTTCCTTTCCCCCCGCCGGCATCCCACAAACCCACTCAGCCTCTCACAGCCGCTCCAAGAGCACCGCCCGTAAACTGAGTGCCGCCGGCCTGTCTCTGCGGGTTGCCTCCGGCTCGTGCCCCCCCACGGCCGGGACGCTGGCCCGCCCGCGGCCCGCCTCGTCCGCGGCCACCCGGGCGGTCGAAGGCGTTCGACGTCCCCTGCGTCCGCTGCTCCAGCGTGCGTTCGTTGGTCTCGATGAGAGCACTGGCCTTGTCCGAGAGGGTCAGGGCCAGGGATTGTAGTCGGCTAAGCTCGACACCTTTGCGGAAGATGACGGTCGACGTCACCTGGTCCAGCGAGGCCGCCAGCTCCTCGTGGCTGATCATCTTGCTGACCACGGCCGCCACCTTGGTCGGCTCCAGCTCGAACATCCCGCCCAGCGTGTCGACGGCCAACGTATCGTAGAAGGGGGCGTAGGTGAAAAGGTAGGTACGAAGACCCTCTTCCTGGATTTGCTTCGACAGCATCGTCTTGATCTCCTCACAGTTGGGCATCAAGTCCCAGATCTTGATGCTGTGAATGAAATTGATCGACTTCTTCCATTCGCCCGCTGCCAGCGCCTTGGACGCCTGCATCACGTGATCGCGGGTGTTCTCTGGCGGCCCCGTAAAGATTTGCCTCTCGTGGTACTCCAGCATGCGACGGTACGTCTTGCTAATGATGCGCTTCTTGACGTCGGGAGACGATCCCGTCTGTGCCAGCAAGGGAATCTCCAAGAGCATACTGCATGTCAGATATACACACTCGAGAAGTTCCAAGTTGATATGCATGTGGAAAGGCAGCTGGCGTTGCTTCTCCAACCGCTCCTGTTCGGGGGACACCTGGTTGTATCGTTGCATCATGACGCCCTGAGCCAGAAGCTCCTTTTGCCGACCGCTGCCACATATCTCCTGCAGCGTATTCTGCGCATCGTACACGAGCCCCTTCCGGAAAGCGCAAAGACCGACCTGCACAAGCGTTCGGTTGTAAAGAATCTGGCTCTGAACGTCAAAGTTGGGGATGGTCTCCTGAAGATGCGACATGAGCATCATGTCACGAGCTTTGTAGTATTCTCCATGCAGAGCAAGGAAATACACCTGGCTCATCATTGCGCGTGCACGGATGATGCCGTCGCTGTTACCGAAGAGGTAGTTGCAAAGTACGATAACCAGATTGCCGGGATCGCGGGCCTGAGCCCGAGGGGTAATGACTGACTCGACCTTGTCACCGGCCGCCTTCCAGCAGTTCTCCTCGAACGTCATAACCACCTGCGCCGGCTGTGCGGGGGACGACGTTAGCAAACGAGGAGACAATACGGCAATTGGAGGTTTCGGTTACTCACCTTGAAGTAGACATGCTCAAGTCGTCGCATGACGATTCGGTTAACGCTGTCCTGCGGTACCTGCAGGGAGTTGTCTTTCCGGAGGTACTCGTAGTATAGCAGACCGCGGAAAATGACATTATAAAGCGAGCCCTCATCCTGCAGGCGCTCGATATATTCGGATGTATGAGGATCGATGCTCTGCAGGGAGCGGACGAGCTCATCGTCCAGTCTCTCGACGTACGAGACAACGCTGCCAGCGACCTTAATATACTTTTCACCGGGCTGCAGAGAAGGGGGCTTTTCATCGTCATCCCACTCCTCAGCATTTTCCACGACCACGTAGTCGTGGTTCGAATCGAGGATGTCCAGCAACGACGACAGCTCCCTCTCGGCAGCTTTCCAATGCTCTAGGGGCATGGTGTTGGATGTGCCGGAGCCGAGATCGAAGCGGGCAGACACCAGTGTGAGCAGAACTCGGATCTGCTGGTAAGGCGTGTTGGCGATCTCGTTCAGCTTCTCCATGACCTTAATCTGCTCCAGGCGGTCGGTGTTCTTCTTTCCACGAGACTCCATGATGGTTCGCAAGTGTTTGAAGATGCTTTCGGGGGTATATTGCAAGGTCCGGCCACCTTTGCCGACGGTAGCGAACCCCTCATCGTCCATTTCCTCCGTGGCGGCCTCGGCATCAAATTTGGGCGTTTTCTTGACTTTGGTAGCCGCGGCGGCGGGTTCCTCTTCCTCATCTTCTGACTCCATGAAGCCTTCCTTGTCCTCTCTGTAGGCATCGATCTGGGACTGATACTCCTTATTGGTCTTCTTGATCTTTTGTTTGACGGCGTTGAGCGCCCTCGCCTGGGTGGCGTTCATTTTCTTTGGCGTCACCTTTTGCTTCGCGATGGCCTCGTTCATGAAATCCTCAAGCTCTGCGAGAATGCGAATGTATGGCTTGGGCGTCTTGCCACCGGTTTGGAATTTGGCAACTTGTCGGTTGAGCTTGTCGAACTCTGTAGCCCTCATTAGCCAACGATCAAAGAGAGTCATCGGAGTGCTCGTCCTTTCGACGTACCAGCGGACATGAGCGTCCAGTCGCCGTTCTTTTGACCATTCTCAATTTGCTTCACAGACGCCTCAAGCTCGTCCAGGCGCTTGTCCTTTGCGCTCTTCACCTTGGCTCGGACCTCGATGTCGCTATCCTCGCTCTCCGAGTCAAAGTCTTTCAAGAATTTGCTAGCGCCTTGTCGACCACCGGCATCATCATCGCTGGAAGAGTCGCTGTCGTTGTCCGACGCGTCCTCGTCAGAGTCGGAGTCGGAGTCGTCCTTCTCGGGCGCCTGATCCTCCTCCTCCTCACCGGAGTAAAGCTCCTCCTCATCGCTGAGCGAGTCGCTCGAGCTGTCATCGCCGTGGAAGAATTTAGACATCTCGAAGGTTTAAATTTCTTCTTTCCTGTTGGCGTTGAGATTGATCCTGGAAGGGAAGGGTGATACCGAGGCGGCAGACAGTGATTACCTGGCTGGTGAGAAGTCCCAGAAATCAATTTTTTGGTGCGTGGAGGGGCGTGCGACCTGATATGAGCTAAGCAGAAATTTCGCACTGTACGTTGCTAGCTCCCGTTCTCCCGCGGGTGTTGACTGTTGAGGGATCCCGGAATTCTGTCTTGTGTACTGTGTCTATCTCTCTTTTACACGGTATGTATCTTATCCCTCTACGAAGCTTACTAAGCAGGATCCAGTATTCGTACTCGATAATTTGGATCGCGAATCATTCGCCGCTCGAACTTGGGCCGCTTCATCATCCAACATCATGACACCTTATCACTGCGCGCAAAGGACGACCATCGCCCGATCTTTTATTCAACTAGCTAGTCGGTGCCACTTCGCTACTCCAGCCTGGTTCACCACAGCCAAGTCGTCTGAGTCCCTCGACTTCCTCTTTCCGCGCGGCGCCGTCCGTGCCCGCGGTCTGCAGTCAGCTTCTCGTCCAAGACCGAAGTTATCGCAGACAGGAGCTTTGTCCGCCGAGATCGCATTTCCTCGTGTCCATAACAGATGTTTTGTGGCTTCTGCTACTCGCAACGCCACGAAATGTGTCTTACATCCTAGGAAAGACGACGACGGCAACGACATGATGCTCGAGATCACCCCTCGGGCCGCTACCGTAAGACTTCCCTCGTTGCTCGAGCCGTCTTTACTGACATTCGTTGCTTTACCTAGCGATTATCACAGATCAAGCAAAAGGACAACAATCCGGATCTAGCTCTTCGAATACAGGTCGAGAGCGGTGGATGTCACGGCTTCCAATATCTCATTAGTCTTGTCAATGTCCCGGGAAGGGATGCTCAGGATTGGTCAACTGTCGTGCCTGAAGATGATTCTATCTTCCAATACTACCCGGATACATTCGAAGCCGAGACAGATCCAGAACAAGCTATCGTGATACTAGATGAGCCGTCGCTTCAGCTCCTCAAGGGCAGCAAGGTGGATTTCACTACGGAGTTGATCGGGTCACAGTTCAAGATCGTGGACAACCCTTTTGCAACGAGTAGCTGCGGTTGCGGAACTAGTTTTGACATCAAGCTATAACACAAGTCTTCAAATTTTAAGAATACCTTCATCGTCAACAGACGACTAACTGCGCGATCTGTGTATGCACAGACTATCGACCGCACTCTGTTGTTATTTAGCTACATAAAATACGTGACACCGGGACGGGCCTCTTACGCAAAACACCTGGCGAATGGAGGCTCTCGTTTGGCATTTGTTACCTCAAAAGCTCCAGCCTCGATCAACAACTAGTAAAAATCACCTATTTTTGCCGTGATACCAACGCCAAGCACACATGCAACCGTTATCGCAATATATTAAAGTGAGATTGGCCTAGTTCATCTGGCGAATCAAACGGTTGATAGCCTCCTCGCGGTTGCCCAGGTCGCCACCCTCAATGAAGTGCTTGAACTTGCGCGTGCGGAAGCCGCCCGTGGGGTTGCTCAACTTGAAGGGCCACAGGAAATTGGAGGCCTGCTTGAAGTTGGGTCCGACGGTGTAGATTTCGTGGATGAGATCCTCCATGCAGATGATGCCATGCTTGCCCAGGTTCTCCTCAATGATGGCGTTGTCAGTCAGAGCGATGCGCTGCTTGTTGACCTTGCCATAGCCACGCTTGTAGATGAGCTCCTTAATCGACTTGAGGTTAGGATAACCATAGGCAACCCAGGGCTCGACAATCTTCAGCATTTCCGTGGTTGCCTTGGTAACCCTGATGAAGACACCGTTGTTGATCTGCAGAAGACGAAGCAGCTGCAGGGTCTTGCGGGGCTTAGGAGGCATCTTGTTGATACTGGGCAAAGATCAGTTGAATGCCCATGAAGAGGTTGTCAGACCGAGTGCTTCTTACCCCTTGATGCGGACGACGAAGATCAACTTGGCCTCGGCGGGAATGTAGGCGGAATCATCCTTCTTGGCAACACGAGTGAGGCGGATCTTCTCGCGCTCCGCGTCGCGGTACTCCTTGACATACTTCTCGGCACGCTTGAAGATGACACCGCGCTTCTCCTTGTTGGCCTGAAGAAGAGGTTAGAGAGCAGTCATTGAATAATGTGCATCGAAATGAAGGTTCTCGAGCAAAGATCAGACCCGAAAGAAGGTATGTTGTATCAACAGCATCGACAGTTAAGTCTAGTCGAATTGTGATGTGCATCATGATGCTCGAGGGGAAGAACATGAAGGGACACCACTTACGGCCTTTCTCTTCTGGATGGCGTCGGTACGCTCGGCGCGGGCTTTCTCCTGACTCTTCCGCTTCTTGAGCAGAGTCTCGGGGACCAGAATCTGGTCGTTGGTCGGGACGGTTCTGCTCGGCAAGTGTGATCAGTACGGGCCCGACATACCGTAGTATGGCACAGAGCGCCGGTGCGAGAACTGCAGCTGTGGCGCGACATTCTCCGCATTGGCTGTCTCGAGATGAATTTCGCCAGTGAGCAAGCGCGCCGTGACTTGGGAGATTTTCCGCAGTCAAGCAATGCCTTTTCGCTCATCCAGCAACACCCCAGACTGACGTCCAGGAAAATTTAGTTGAGAGACAGCGCATTGTGACGTATTTCAGTCGCTGCACCGCTGCGTCAACATTATATTTAAGGGAGTCGACCTAGGTCGACATCCCCAACGCCCCGATCTTCATCTCCCAGTCACCTGGGCAGTAAATCCAGGCGACAAAGGGACGCGTTCAGGAGAAATCGAGCAGGCAGAACGGCTCGAGAGCCGACTGCCCAACGAGAGGACCACGACTGTATCTGCAGCTGCTTCGATACCAGCAGCGATGTCAGGGAGGGAAAACATACGTAGCACCCATGGTCGAGACGTCTGCTGTTGTTGAGGCGGGTTAGTGAAGGTGGTTGGTCGAGTCGGCGTCTGTCGAGAGGCGAGGGTATTTTTTCTCGAAGGCCTTGTACACACAGCTCCACCCAGTTTACGGCGTATCTCATTTCGCCGAGGGGCGGTAGGGCAGGGCTTGCGCACACATCTTGTGTTTCTGTCACGTGACTAGCCCATCTGCCGCCAAACACCGCTCAGACCCCACCCACCGTACTTTATGACTAGCATGCCACGATAATTTTCTCCGTTCATCAGCTCGCTCGATACGCAACGACCAAGTAAAATGCCGCCCAAGAAGACCGCTGCCCCGAAGGAGAACATCTCCCTAGGACCATCTGTCCGCGATGGTACGTTCTCGAAACGAAAAGAGTTCACCGTCTGAACCTGGCTTTCGCTGACCTCGTGTACGTTGCTCAGGAGAGCTCGTTTTCGGCGTTGCTCGCATCTTCGCCTCCTTCAACGACACATTTGTGCACGTCACCGACCTCAGGTTTGCCGCTCCTGAAGCTTTGATCTGCGATGTTGCACATGCTGACCCCGCCCTTCAGTGGCCGCGAGACCATCACTCGGGTAACTGGTGGTATGAAAGTCAAGGCCGATCGCGACGAATCCTCTCCCTACGCTGCTATGTTGGCCGCTCAGGACGTCGCTGCGCGGTGCAAGGAGCTTGGAATCAATGCCCTTCACATCAAGATCCGCGCGACTGGCGGTTTGTTTTCCTTCACATTCTTCCTTTATAAAGCTGACGGATTGGACGACAGGCAACGGCACCAAGACCCCCGGTCCTGGTGCTCAATCGGCCCTCCGAGCCCTCGCGCGTGCCGGCATGAAGATTGGTCGCATCGAGGACGTCACTCCCACTCCATCCGACTCTACCCGCAGAAAGGGCGGTCGCCGCGGTCGCCGTCTTTGAGCAAATGTTCGTGGTATGGCTTGGACTCCTGTGGAGCTCTACAGTCTAGTTTAATTGTTGCGTGGTGAATAACGAGGGGAACGGCTGCAACGCCTGGTCCCCATGTCCTCATCTGCTTCGTGATTCCTGTCCATGATACGTGATCTGGCACCTTCAGGAATAAGTCACACAAACACCATAGGGCAGCGACACTGTCGGTCGAAGGTCATGGTTTTTGATGGCATAGAGCAGCAAAATGGTCCAGAACGTAGGAAT
Source organism: Ophiocordyceps camponoti-leonardi (nom. inval.) (assembly GCA_003339455.1). Classification (NCBI taxonomy): domain Eukaryota; kingdom Fungi; phylum Ascomycota; class Sordariomycetes; order Hypocreales; family Ophiocordycipitaceae; genus Ophiocordyceps; species Ophiocordyceps camponoti-leonardi. Next base: position 5,315 of record PDHP01000270.1, on the reverse strand, counting down.
ATTCGTGAAGCATCCTCGAAAGAGCAAGTCATCCCCTTCTTACGCCCTGGTCTTAAGCGTCCATATTCCCCTCCCAGAGCCGCCGATCTTGTGTAGCACCGCTACACGATCCAACGCCATCTTAAATTCGTCGCTCTGCTTCTTCCCTGGACAATAAGGGTTGAAGTGATCCACTAGCATCTTGCTTGGCACGCGCCCGCCGTGCCGCTCGATGAAAGTCTTGATCATGGCTGCAAAGTCCTTTGACTTGAGCTTCTTATCGACCGAAGGCGTTCCTGAGCGGGAGCTGCTGCCGCTCCCACCGTCCAGCCCCTGACGCTCGGCCAAGTTGCTCATGATGGCGGCCGAGCCGGGCCCACCCCGCCGGCGACTCGCACCTGCACGTCCGCCGGAGCCGACCTCTCCGGTCCAGGTCACTGTGCCTATGGGCATGCGGCGGGCGTCCTCGGCCGACTGTCGGAGATGGGCCGCCGCCTGGCGAGCGACCTCGTTAGCCTCCTGTCGGAGAACGCCCTGGTCTGCCTTTGTCTTCTGCGGGCCGTTGACGATCTGCTCGTGGTCGTAGGCGCTGTTGACCGAGCGCGCGAAGATGCCCTCCAGCATCCGCTTCTCGTCGTGGATGGACTTGTCTTCTCGGTAGTCTTCCATCGTGGCGACCGTCTTCATGTGCTGGAGCTCACGCTGCTCAGCATCTGCTTTCGATGCGGCAAGTCCCTTGGCTGCGTTGGCAAGTTTCACTTCAGCACCTCTGAAGACTTCGCTTCGTTCGAGGGCAGCGTCTTTTCCGGGATTATAGCTGAACAGGTCGTACAAGTCGGACAGGTCGTAGGAGCTTCGTTGCTTGGGGTCCTTCAAAACCTTGTTCGTCATGAACTGTTTGAAGATCTGTCGATGATAGATCTTCTCTTCGATTGTTCCCTCGGTCATAAGACGATAGATCTTGACCGGCTTGTTCTGACCAAGCCTCCACGCCCGCTCTCGAGCTTGCAAATCAGTCGAAGGATTCCAGTCAGGATCGAAGATGATGATGCGATCGGCACCAGTGAGGTTGGTGCCTAGCCCTCCCGTACGCGTCGTCATCAGAAAGACGTGTATGAGAGGGTTTGTGTTGAAGTTGTCAATCATAGATTGTCTTTGGTCCACCGGCGTCTCTCCATCCATGCGCAGGTAGGTGATGCCACACTTCTTGATGCATTTCTCAATGATGTTGAGCATTTGCTTTCCCTGCGAAAAGAGCAGCATCTTGTGGCCGTTGGGAATCATCACTCTCTGGAGTAAGTCCTTCGTCAGCTGCAGCTTGGCAGAAAGCTTCGGACTTCCAAAGTCGTAACCAGCTTTATCCGATAGGCTCTTGTCCAACAAATCCGGGTGGTTGCAAATCTTGCGCAAGATATCGATACCATAAAGAGACTGACGCCTTTTGCTCAGGATGGCAGAGACCTCGTCAGACTTGAGAAACGTCTCGTACGCGTCTCGTTGACCATCGGTTAGTTTGCAGAACAGTACCTGCTCCGTCTTCTCGGGCAAATCTGCCGCCACGTCTATCTTGAGCCTTTGCAGTAAGTACTCGCTGATGGTCTCCTTCAACGCCTCAGCGCATTTCTCAGCCGTCATGACTTGCAGGTTAGAGGCGTTGGCGTAGCCTCCCTGCCGGATCGGGATCTCAAACTGCGATCGAAAATTGACGAGCGTTCCCAAGCGCATGGGATAGATGAAGTCAAAAAGAGACCACAGCTCCGTGAGATTGTTCTGCACCGGCGTGCCGGACAGTATGACACGGTTAGGAGTGTTGAGCTCCTTGCAAGCGACAGTGATTTCGGCGTTCGGGTTTCGAATCTTGTGACCCTCGTCCAGCACTGCGTATTCCCACTGCACGGGCAGCAACTCATCCGCGTACGTCTGCAGGCCAGTGTAGGTGGTGACGAGGACGTGACCCTTGTCTACGACTCCTTTGACGATTCGTCTCGCAGCACCCAGCGATCTTCTCCCGACAGAACGAGGGTGCTCGAAGTCATAATCGTCCTCCATTCTCGGATTCAACATGCCACTACCCGAAGCGTGCAAGATTGCGACCCTCAAGGGTGGCCACCAACGATGAAATTCACTCACCCACTGCCGGAGCAAAGTGGCCGGTGCAACGACAATGACGGGGTGCTTGAGTCTTTTGCTGCAATGTAGGGCAGCGATGAAGGCAATAAGTTGCACGGTTTTGCCGAGCCCCATTTCGTCGCCAATGATGCCCCCAACGCTTTGCTTGTACAGCTCGGCCAGCCACTGTACACCAGTTTTCTGATAGCCAAAGAGAGAAGGGTGTATGTCACCAGGGAGTTTGAGGTCGTCGCTGAAGTGGTGATCGGGGTAGTCAGGCGAAGGCTTGCACCATTCGGGTTCCTCCGCTTCACTGTCTTCATCAGGGACATCTGGGTTTTTGGCGTGTCGACGTGCTCTTCTGGCCCGGCTTCTTCGAGAGACCCAGTCGGCCAGTCTCTTTTGGTAGAACGCTTCATTCCCGTCGTCGATCTTGCTCAAGTCAATCTCCTCCTGCTCCGTGGCCTCAGCTTTGGCCTTGCTCTTTCGACGCTCTTGGCGTATCAAATCGTTTTCCGTCCCTTGCTGCCAGATGGCGGTTTTCTCAAAGTATTCAGAGCCAGACGATTCTTCGGTGTCGGGTTTTGCCGATGATCTGCTGCCAGCTTGGACTCGCCGTCTTTTGCGCGGGCGGAGGGAGAATTCGGAGTCTACATCCGGCGGAGGGGCACCGCTGGCTTGCGCTTCAGTTTTGTCGTCAAAGCCGGGGCGTCGTAGTGATTGATGAGACGTTGGGCCCTCAGCTTCGGCATTCAGCCCGTCGGCTGCACATTCTTCTTCGGCATCGAGGATCGTGTCGGCTAGCTGTCCTTGCAGATCAGGAGGCCGAGGACCTCCAACTTTGGTAAATGGAGTGATTTTCCCTGTGCGTATGAGATATTCGCGATGACCTTCACCGGGCAGCTTTTTTGACTTGGTCAAGTTAGCAGTCTCCAAGGGGTCCTCTTGGTGTCGCTTGACGATGCGAGCCTCGAAATCGGATATGTCATTGTTGAGTTGACGGATTTCGTCATCAAGCTTTGAGATTTCGGCTTGCAGCTTTCGAGACTGATATGGGTTTCCGGAAACCCGTTGCAGCTTCTTCTTTTCTTCGTCCAACTGAAGCTGAAGTCGCTGTTTCGTAGCCTCTAGTTTTTCGATCCGCTTCTTATCTTTATTATCCTCCGCTTCCATCAACACCGTATTTGCCTTCATCGTGATGTCTCGTTCCAGGTCGTCCTGATCTCGAACTGCGCCAGTCAGATTCTTCAGAGCGTCTTCCTCATTCATGCCGATCGTTGGTGATTTTCGAGTCTCCGATTCTGATGCGGATGCTCCCTGAGCAGCAGCAACAACCCTGTTGAGGAGGTTTTCGCGGCTCTCGGCAGGTTCGCCGCCGGCTTCATGTTGATCAGACGCCATCGTGGAAGGAGTGCGCTCAAGATGCGTCACGGGCGGAATCAGAAGCTCTGATCCCAGTGATGAGTATTTCCGCGGCAGGAAGAGTACCTCTATCTGTGAAGATTCAACGGAAATTCGGCATCTTCGCAGGAGAGGATCGTAACGTCGCTCGCAGGCTGACGTCAAGGAGCTCGTTCGTGAGTCACAGGCGTGCCTGAGAATGGACTGGAGGGCTATTGTTCGGCCATCTGAATACGCAGTTTCTTATTTGGAGAGGTTTCGATGCTGATTAAAGCCGCAAAGAGAAAATTGGAAGAAGCAGGGAAGCAGTGCTCGCTCATGGAAGGTATGCACAGGCGAGTCTCGATTCTCGTTCGCGACCAGCGTTGCCGATCAGCGACGATTAACTACCTAATTCAGAGATGACTGGAAATAGAAGGCGGTGAGATCGCGCCTTGCGTTCTGCCACGCTCTTCTTGCATCGCCCCACTATGACCTCACATCCCGACAAATCTTCGTAGGCCCGGCAAGATCGACCTCAAAGCTTCATGGGCCATGCGAGGCCCAAGAACTGGCCAGATGGCCTGCCCTATCTCCACTCGCCGCTATTCTCCAAATGCCTCTCTACTTCACAGATCGAGGTTCTCCGCACGAAACCGGCCTCACTCCTCCTTATCCCAGCCTCTGAAACCGTGACTCCCTCGCCGCGAGTGAGAATCCAACAGATCCGAGATGCTCAGCACCCAGCCAACGGCCAGCTGGGGCTGTTCGCAGCACAGAACCTCAAGCCCGGCACATTCATCTTGGCTTACCTCGGACGAGTTCATGCTGGCGCCTCGTCAAGCTCACTTGCGGATAGTGATTATGATTTGTGGCTAGATAAGGAGGCCGATCTCGCCGTCGATGCCGCGGTTGAGGGTAACGAGGGCCGCTTCGTCAATGATTACAGAGGTATCAAGGAGAAACCCAACGTCGAGTTCGCCCCGATCTGGTGTGAGCGCTGGGGCCAAGTATGCGTCGGCATCTGGGTCACGAGAGGGAAGAGCAGCAAAGGCATCAGGCGAGGCGACGAGATTTTGGTAAACTACGGCAAGGGCTTTTGGCAAGAGAGGAGGAAATGTGAGCCTGAGCCGCCGGTGGCATTATATGACTGAGGCTAGAATACATCTATCATGCAGAGGATGCTCTGCTTCTGATCCCGTCTTCTTGCTACTGCTCTGTCTTCTCTCCTCTCTCGTATCCCCACCAATGCCGCACGTGGGCTAAACTTATCAGATGAAACTTATTACCAGATGAAAGGCTTCGGGGAAGATGTGATCAGCCGAAGCTAGTAAGAATGTCTGAAGAGAAGTATCTTTCTAAAAGATATCTTGATCTCAGACTTTTTATTCGCAGCAAGCAAGAGAAGACATACTCCTGATCCGGCTAAAGCAATAAATTCAATAGCATAAAGCTCGTCGGTTCCTACGATTTTCTAGCCTCACGAAGACTGCAGCTTCATGTGGCTGACGAAAAGAAACTATAGTATCGCTCAATAGAAGCTTTCAGCCTTCTCCGCACCTTGAGTCTCCTCCTTTATCAGTACTTATAAACGTCTTAGGCTAAACTCCTCTCTTACTCACTCGGCACCTCTTTCGCTCTTCCCTCTCTCCCTTCTTATGACTTCTTTATACTCCTCGGCTCTTTTACTAACTCTCTTCCTCTCTTCCTCTCTTCCTCTCTTCCTCTCTTCCTCTCTTCCTCTCTTCCTCTCTTCCTCTCTTCCTCTCTTCCTCTCTTCCTCTCTTCCTCTCTTCCTCTCTTCCTCTCTTCCTCTCTTCCTCTCTTCGCCTCTTCCTCTCTTCCTC
>PDHP01000026.1:163540-255467 GCA_003339455.1 Ophiocordyceps camponoti-leonardi (nom. inval.) | reverse complement strand
CCCCCCCCCCCCCCCCCCCCCCCCCCCCCTTTTTTTTTCTCTTCTCTTCTTCCGCCAATGTTCACTCAACCTCTATCGTCGCCTCCTTCAGGGCCGCCGGCGGCCGCGGCGACGACTACGACGGCGGCGACTCCCGTCTCTTCGGCTGCTCGATCCAGTCGCCTACGAGGCTTCAGCTACTTGCGAAACTATACTCACAATCATCTCTTGTCGCGCGACGGCCCTGTCGCCTCTCGCTCTCCGACTACTACTACCACGACTAGTAGTAATCATTTGACTCGATCGGCAAGCTACACCTTGGCTTCTTCTTCCTCGGCTGCCACGTCCTCTACTTCTCCTCCTCTTCCTCCTCTTCCTCCTCCACCCCCTCAAATCATGTCGACGTCGAATCATAATAGACTCACCCTCATCGATTCCATCCCCGACGCCTCCTCATTCCAGCGTCAAGTCATATCCGAAGCCCTGCCATCTTCGTCGACGGCGGCAGACGTTGTCGACGCCTCATCCTCCCTTTCGTCGCCCCCACCTCCTCAGCAACAGCAACAGCAGCAGCAGCAACAGCAGCAGCAGCAGCAGACATCTGCACCGGTTCGCCTCCCCGAAAACAGCGCACCGTCCGAAGCCATGCCCTCCATCCGCTTCTCTGCATACTACGACCCTCGCTCCACCCGCCCTTCGCTCTCCTTCGTCCCCGTCTCTCGTACTCTGCCCTCTCCCGGCGAGGTCATTCGCGTCGGTCGCTACTCCGAGAGAGACGGGCAGGCTGCCAACCCGGCGTCTTCCCATCAGCCTTCGGCCGCCCCCGTCGGTTTCAAGAGCAAGGTCGTCAGTCGTCGCCATTGCGAGTTCTGGTGCGAGCAGGGCAAGTGGTTCATCAAGGACGTCAAGAGCTCGTCGGGAACCTTTCTCAATCACATCCGTCTCAGCCCTCCGTCTCAGGAGAGCAGGGCCTATCCCGTCAACGATGGCGACATCGTCCAGCTCGGCATCGACTTCAAGGGCGGCGAGGAGATGATCTTTCGCTGCGTCAAGATGCGCCTCGAGCTGAATAGGGGATGGCAAAACAAGCTCAACACCTTCAAGTACGTCCTCTCAACGCTGACCTATTTTTTTTTTGTTTCCTACTCCCGCCCGCTAATATGTACTCTCTCTCCTCTCTTCTCACAGCGTCGCCGCACACAAGCGCCTGCGAACCATGGCCTCCAACAGTGGCGCCTCGTCCCTGTCGAGCTCAAACTCGCAAGACTGCTCCATATGCCTCAACTCTATTGCTGTACGTGGATTTGAGCTTAACCTTCTCCTTGTTTTCCTTCTTCTTCCCCCTATTCTTCTTCCTAAATCCTTTCGTTTACCCGCTGACTCATTCCCTTCTTTATTTTTAGCCGTGTCAGTCGCTGTTTGTAGCTCCGTGCTCGCACACGTGGCATTTCAAGTGCGTGCGCTCGCTGCTCATGTCCCCACAATACCCCATCTTCGTCTGTCCCAACTGTCGAGCCGGCGCCGATCTCGAGGCCGACGTGGACGAGCCGACGGAAGAGTGGCAGCAACTCGACGACGACGACAACGAGGACCGCGCGAAGCAGTCCACCCCGTCCGCTCCCGAGCCCGTCGACATCACCGTCCAGGACGCCGACGCCATGGACGTGACGGTCAACGTCGACGCCCAGCCGCCGCCCTCGAGCCCCCTGCCCATCAACGGCTCGGCTTCGGGCGCCGGTCGCGTCAGCCACCTGCGCCAACACAGCTCGCCGCCCCCGGCCATCAACGGGGAGGGGCCCATCACGCCGAGGAACAACGCGGGGCCTTGGGTATTTGACGGCAGCGCCGGCTGTCCTCGTGCCGAAGACGCATCGGCCCCGGAGATGGGCAGTCTCGACGCCGCCGCCGCCGCCGCTGCCGCCGCCCCCACCGGTACCGTCACCGCCACCACGGTAGATGTGGGCCGGGCAAGCTGAAAGATGTCCAAACTTGCATTTATCTGACCTCTTCCCCTTCTTTTCACGTCGTGTCCCCTTTTTTATCCTCAATGTCTCTTCATTTTCTTTTCTTCTTTTCCTTGTCACATTCTTCCTTTGCCGCCCCTTTCAAGCGAGGGTCGTTGGTTGGCTGTGAGATTTGACAGAAGCCCTTTTCGCCCCCTACCCGTTTTCCTCTCTGTTGTCAGTCCTGCATGGGCTGCGCAGGCGTACATGGTGTTTTCTTCCTCGTCTTTCATCATCTTCCGGATTGAGTTGAAGGTGCCACGTCCATTGGCGGTTGGAGGGGCTAGGTTGCTACGACGGACCAGCGCAGGGAGGCTTTTTTCTTTGCATTCTTTCTTCTCCATCACCCTTTCATCGGCGTCTTTTGTCACATTGGTTGTCATGGGGACGTGTCTGGGCAATAGCGGGCTGCGTCGCGTAGAGGGAAAGGATGAGGGCGTCGGCGGTCATGTATGTATGTATGAATTAAATCATACGACGTTGGAGAGAAAAGGGTTTTAAGCATAGCTTCTTTTTCCCTCTTTTCTTTTCTCCTCTGGTGTTGCCGATTTGATGGGGGTTAGGCGAGGAAGTGGTTGGTGTAAGATGAGTTCTTTTGGGGCGTTGGGTATCGGTTTGAAGTGGGTACAGCGATAGACAGGAGGCATCTAGAATTAGGCATCTTGACGCTTTTACGAGAAGAAATCGTATCGCAGAGGAAGTAGTTGAAAAGGCGCGATCAACCGTAGCTTGATAGAGGTATAGAACGGTTGTTGTTGAACGACATCGGGCGACCAACTAACATCGACGTCGTCGGCCGACAGGATATTCCGGCCCATCTCCGATCGCCCCGATAGTTGCATGAAGATTTCAATCCATCCATCTTTTCAACGACGACGACGACAGCGACGACGACGGCTAATAACGTCGAGATCCCATGTTGGACATAGAAAGAAAACACACGCAGCAGCTGATTCTACCGCTGCTTTCTCCTCTTCTTCTTCCTTCTTGTTCACCGCAATAGCGCGCTACTCGAACGATGTTACGGCAGTTCGGCGCCCGGCTGCGGCCGAGTCTCGGCGCGGCTTCTCGGCGGGTTGGGGGGAGGCGGTTTGCGACTGTCACCGTCAAGGGGATCCCCAAGGTTTGTCAATCTTCAAACCCCAATCATGTCCCATTTCTCACACAAGATTTCTAGGAACCGACGGAACTGGATCATGTGACGAGGCTGCCCAACGGCCTGCGCGTCGCCTCCGAGGCGCTGCCGGGATCCTTCTCCGGCGTCGGCGTCTACATCGAAGCCGGCTCTCGGTTCGAAGACGAGAGGCTCCGCGGCGTCTCTCACCTGGTAGACCGGCTCGCGTTCAAGTCGACGTCCCGACACAGCGCGGACGCCATGATGGAGAGGGTGGAAGCGCTCGGCGGCAACATTCACTGCTCCTCTTCCCGCGAGGCCATGATGTACCAGGCGGCGACCTTCAACGGCGCCGTTCCGGAGACGGTGTCCCTACTGGCGGAGACGATACGCGACGCGAACCTCTTCGAGGACGAGGTGGCGGAGCAGGTCGAGACGGCGCGGTACGAGATCGCGGAGATTTGGGATAAGCCCGAACTCATCCTGCCGGAGCTGCTTCACGCCGCTGCCTTTAGGGAGAATACGCTGGGGAATCCGCTCCTTTGCCCGGAGGAGAGGCTTCCGTTTATCGATCGCGAGACGGTCGTTTCGTATCGCGAGACTTTCTATCGGCCTGAGCGGATCGTCTTGGCTTTTGCCGGCGTCGATCACGGGACGGCTGTCAAGTTGGCGGAGCGGTACTTTGGCGATATGAGTTCGACGACGACTACGACGACGACTGCGACTGCGACGACCGGCTCACGGCTTTCTACCTCCTCTTCTTCTTCCTCCTCCTCCTCATCATCAAAGATACCCCTTTCGAAAAACCTCTCGACAACGGCGGCTCGCGAAGCGACCGTCCTCGACGGCGCAGTACCGCCACTCTCTCCCCTCCTCACCCAACAGCCAGCCCACTACACCGGAGGCTTCCTCTCCATGCCCCCGCAGCAAGCCTCGCTCACGAAAACGAAGCACACGCACATCCAGCTAGCGTTCGAGGGCCTACCGGTCGAGTCGGACGACATCTACGCGCTGGCGACGCTGCAGACGCTCCTCGGCGGAGGGGGATCCTTTTCCGCCGGCGGGCCCGGCAAGGGCATGTACTCGCGCCTCTTCACCCACGTCCTCAACATGCACGGCTGGGTAGAGTCGTGCGTGGCCTTTAACCACTCGTACACCGACTCGGGCCTCTTCGGCATCTCCGCTACGTGTCAGCCAGGACAGACGGGTCAGATGCTGGACGTGATCTGTTCCGAGCTGCGGAACCTGACGCTCGAGGAAGGTCACGCCAGGCTGAGGCCGGAGGAGGTGGAGAGGGCTAAGAATCAGCTTCGGAGCAGCCTACTGATGAACCTAGAAAGCAGGATGGTAGGTCTAGAAGACCTAGGTCGATCCGTACAGGTACACGGGAAGAAGCTACCCATCCGCGACGTATGCAGACGCATAGAGTCCCTCACCGTCCACGACCTACGCAGGGTCGCAGATCTCGTGGTGGGGGGGAAGGTGAGGAATGAGGGGAGGGGGAGCGGTGCGCCTACGGTGGTGGTGCAGGAGGCGAGGGCGTATGGCGTTACGAGCCATGCTATGTCTTGGGATCAGATTCAGGATCGGATTGATCGGTGGGGGATCGGGAGGAGGACTTAGATATATATGTTTATAACTGGTTTGCTCAGGGGTGAAGTGTAGGATAGAAGTAGATTCTGGTGGGAATTCATATCTTATTTGATGGTATATCAGATCTATCTGACGATAAGTGAAGAAAGGAAGCATCTGTATAGAGAAGATGAAAAGGGCATGATGCTAAAATCTATATATAATGTACGCCATAAACGAATGCAATAGTAAAGTATCAATCCAGTGATGTCCAGTGAAAGTAACAAAGGAAAAGAAAAAAGAGTCAGATATCTCATCGACAAAAGGTCCATAATCAAACAAAAGAAATTCACATCTTGGACCGAATAGCCTCAAGCCTATACTTCACATCCCTCAAAGCCTTCGTCCCAGGCCTCCACCCGTCAAACCTACCCAGCAAATCCGCCTCGTCGTCTCTCGTCTCCTTCCTGAGCGCAGCCTCGTCGAGGACGCCGCGCATGATCCAGGGGAGGAGGTAAGGGTTATTCTGGCCCGCTACGTCGACGACGGCGTCGTAAGCCTCGAGCCGTACCGGTTGAGGCGAGGGGACGACGTCGTCTGTTTCCACGAGGTGGGCTACCGCCACGTCGTACACCGCTGCGTCGTAGTACAGGCGGGAGTGGCCTTCTCCCGAGTAGAGCGATCCGGCGAGGGGGCGGGCGAGCTCGCGCAGGAGCCCGTGGTCGTCTAGTCCTAGGTTGCGTAGCTTGAGGGTGAGGGACACCAGCAGCGCTATGAAGTCGGGTCGAGTCTGGGGAGAAGAGTCGCTCTGCAACAGTCTGCCGTCTACGAAGACGGACCGGTGGATGTAAGGGTGGTGCGCCGGGGCGTACAGGGCGGAGTCGAGCGGGACGAGCTGGTCGTCCAGGCTGGCGACCAGGCTCACCCTCGCGCCGGCGTCGAGGATCCGTCCGAGCGAGGCCTGAAACTTCAACGAGATGGCGCTCTTGCCGTCCGCCAGATCCCACAGTTCCGCGGCGGACGAAGGGAGGAGGCCGGACCGGAAATCGGAAAACGGCCCGAGGGTGACGCCCGCCATGGCGCAGATGCCGATCCGCGCTTGGCTGTCGAGGATGCCAAAGTCCACCAGCCGCTGGAGGAGCATGACGGCCACCGGCACGCCCTGCGAGTGGGCTGCGATGAGGACGCAGTCTGCTTTGCGGAGGGCGTCCATCCAGTTCAGGAGGAGGCGCCACAGGTTGTCGACCCGGTCCCCTATCCTGCCTTCTCCTTCGAGGGCGATCGTCTGCACTTGGCAGTCGGCACAGCCGTGCGAGTCTGCCCATCGACGGAGGGATTCGCCGCATAGGCTGGCCAGACGGAGGGATGTCCCGGTCGGTTGACCGATCATGGGTCGGAGGTAGGCTGCCGGTATCAGGCCGTGGACTCCGATGGCGACGGCTTTGCGGATCCGGCGCGGTTCGAGCGAGCGCGTGACGTGGGGGGTGGGTTGCGGTGGGTTATGGGGAAGAACCCATTCGGCCAGTTGTTGTAATAGCGAGGGCTTCTCTTTGATGCTGTATGTGGTGCTGAAGCATGGTAGGACCAAGTTGGCGGTGGTCGTCGTCGTCGTCGTTGTCATCGTCGTCGAAGCCTCGGCGGGCGTGTCGGACGGTGTGGGCGATGGAGGGCGAGCTCGCTTGTTGTTGGACTGGCGACGACGCCATGTTGACTTTTCGGGCACCATCATGGCTGTCATCGGTAGGGGATGGTTTTCCGATGCCTCCCCCATGACAGCTACTTCGCCGGCTTCGCGGTTCGTCGACCAAAAGGCCCATGTCGAGCCGGCTTTGGGAACGACGGCGTCAGTCTTCTTGTTATTGTTGATATTCGGCGGTGATGGCGGAGGAGTGGGCTCCGTCATGGTGGCATCTTCGGCCGTCTGCGTCGTAGGGCATTTCGGGCTGTCGATGTGGTAGTATGCTGGCCAGAGACCGAACCAAGACAACGGCGATATCGGTTCCGTGGCGGAGGAGTGTGTCGTTGTCGGCGCCGGCGATTTCTCCATCGTATGCCGTTCCGGAGGCGGACGCTGCTCGACCGTCTGCTGCTGCGGCGGATTTTGAGCCAAAGGAGCACTGCTTTCATCTTGCTGCCTCTGGCCCTCCTCGACTGCCGTGCCCGAAAACCAGCCAAGCCAGCTGTATGACGTTGCCGGCCGCAGCGAGCGAGAGGGACGACGACGTTGAGGCGTCAGCTCCTCGACGGCGACGACTTCGTTATTGTCTGCGGTCGGAGCGTCCCTTTCGTTTGACTGCGGGTTCGAGCAGTTCTCGCCTTCGTCCGGGGCCGAGCTGCTCTCCCTCTGCTGCGGCGCCACCGAAGACGCCATATCGAACCGTGCCAAATCAGCCGGTCGAGTAGATCGCAGCGTAGCAGCCAGGATATTCTCCCGCGCGATCGAGGTCGAAGCCGTAGCCTTGGAAGGCCACACGCCGTACCAGCTCGTCGCCTTGCGCAACTAAGAGAACAACAGTGCCAAGGTCAGCGAATCATCTTTTTCCCCCTCTTCCACCAATCTTTTCCTACCTGCTTCTCAACCCGGCCGGCAGACAGAGCGGCAATACTCCTATGCGAACGAAGAAGCAGAGGAGGTGGTCCAAGTGCTGACGAGACGCTTTGCGGTGGCCCCAAAGTTGACGTTGACGAGACGCCCTGCGGTGTCGCTACTTCCCGCGACACGGCCGTCGTCGGTGGCCCGGGATTGGGCCGCTGTCTCTTACGGGGGAGCATCGCGGCCTCGGAATTTGCCAGGGGGCAGCAGGGGCCATCGAGGGGAGCCGTGCCGTGACCTTTACCGTGACCGTCGAGGATGCGGTGACGGAGGATGCGCGTGATCGGGAGAAACAGAGGATAGAGAGGCCTAAAAGGTCATCGACTTACAGCGTCTTACGCCCTGTAACGAAAGTAAACACAGCGCTCTCGGTGGAATGTAAACAGTGGAAACCCCCACATTAGGCACATGCTCTGGACCCTGGCCGGAACATATTTCTTCCCCGCGAAGACTTATCTTATCGCTGTGACCTAGAAGAAAAAAAAAAGCTCGATATCGCAATATTCACGATCGTCGCATCCCTCGACCTCGTCAGCTCGAGAACCCCTTCGTCATGAGTAACCTCAAGCGAAAGGTCGCTCCAGGAGGGCCTCCACCGAACTCGTCGACAAAGAAAGCGAAGAATGATACGTCGAGAACCGAGGCTAAGCCTGATCATGAAGCCCGTCCTAAAGCGCCGGTCGTGTCGCTTCTCCGCAATGAGGAACCCATGTTTCCTCGCGGAGGTGGCAGCGTTCTCACGCCTTTGGAAAAGAAGAAGATTCACCTCGAGGCAAAGGCAGATGCTCTGCATGAGGAAGAATTCAACACTGTCGCCGATGAGGACTCCAATAAGAAGAAGAGGCGCACCCTCAAGACCAAGGCCGTCGGCTCCAAATTGAATAAGACGGTTGAAGAGCCCGGCGTCAAAGTGGAAAGCCTCAACTTCAAGGTAATGATGCGCCCGGCCAGAGACCGCTTATTTGCTAACTCTTCGACAGAAACTGGTCAAGGGTTCTCTCGTCCTCGCCCAAGTATCGCGCATCGACTCCCTCAACATCCAACTCTCTCTACCGTACAACCTCTCGGGAACCGTCTCCATCGTCGCCGTCTCGGACCAATTGACTGCCAGACTTGACAAAGCCGCCCGCGAAAACGATTCGTCTGCCGATGAATCCGCTGACGACTCCGTCGACGACATCAAGCTCAGGTCCATATTTGCCCCAGGCCAGTATCTGAGAGCCTACGTCGTCTCTACCGCCCAGGAGTCCCTATCTGGCAAGCCGCGACGCAAGATAGAGCTGTCTTTGCGCCCGGCCGAGGCAAATTCCGGCATGAACAGCGATGATGTCGTGCCTTGCAGCACCGTCATGGCCTCCGTCGTCAGTGTCGAGGACCGCGGCTGTGTCATGGACCTGGGCATACCCGGACTGCGCGCCTTTCTCCCGACCGACAAGATCGACTCCTCCATCAACCAACAACGACTGCAGCCCGGCGCCGTCTTCCTCTGCCGCGTGTCAGCCAAGGGTTCCGACGGCACCGTCGCCCAGCTGTCACTTCTTCAGGACGAGCTGGCCCGCGTCGGCCGCGTGCCCTCCGAGGCGACAACCATCAACACCTATCTCCCCGGCACGCCGGCCACCGTCATCATCTCCTCCGTCGACAGGCGAGGCATCGTCGGCAAGGTCATGGGCCACCTCGACGTCACGGCAGACGTCATCCACTCCGGCGCCGGACCCGACGGCGTCGACTTGGAAGCGACGTACAAGGTCGGAGCCAAGGTCAAGGCTCGCGTCATCTGCAACTTTCCCCAAGCCAAAGACCCCAAGCTTGGCCTATCCCTTCTTCCACACGTCACCGGCCTGACATTGAAGCGCCCCGACAAGGACGCCGCCGGCAAGCTACCGACCGACGTCCTGCCCGTCTCCTCCCTGGTCGAAAAGTGCGTCGTGCGGCACGTCGAGGCGGAGATTGGTCTTTTCGTCGATACCGGTGTCCCCGGCCTTCCCGGCTTCGTGCACATCTCGCGCGTCAAGGACGGCAAGGTCGACGCCCTTTACGAGGGTAGCGGCCCCTACCAGCTCCAGTCCGTTCACAAGGGCCGTGTCATCGGCTACAGCGAGCTCGACGGCCTCTTTCACCTCTCCTTTGAGAAGAGCATCCTCGAACAGCCCTACATCCGTCTCGAGGACGTGCCCATCGGCGCCGTCGTCACGGGTGACATTGACAAGCTCCTCGTCAACGAGCATGGCGTGAGCGGGCTGATTGTCAAGATTGCCGATGGCATTTCGGGCTTCGTGGTCGAGCGCCATTTCGCCGACGTTCGGCTGCAGCATCCCGAGAAGAAGTTCCGCGAGGGTATGAAGGTCAAGGCCCGCGTCCTGTCGGTGAATCCGTCGACGAGGCGGATGCGGCTCACCCTGAAGAAGACGCTGGTGAATTCAGAGGCCCCCGTCGCCACGTCGCTGGACCAGGTCAGCGTCGGCATGCACATGCCCGGCATCATCGTCAAGCTGCAGCCCAACGGCGCTCAGATGCAGTTCTACGGTCCAGTCAGGGGCTTCCTCCCCGTCTCGGAGATGAGCGAGGCCTACATTCGCGATCCTGCCGATCACTTCAACGTCGGCCAGGTCGTCGGCGTTCACGTCGTCAACGTCGATGCGGAGCAGAAAAAGCTGATCGTGTCCTGCAAAGACCCGTCCGCCTTCGGCCTGGACAAGCAGAACGCGCTCAAGAGCCTGGCCCTGGGTGAGCTCGTGTCGGCCAAGGTGACGGAGAAGACCGACGACCAGGTCCTCGTAGAGCTCGAGGGTAGCCAGCTCAAGGCCATCCTGCCGCTGGGTCACCTCTCGGACAAGTCTGCGACCAAGAACAGCTCTGCCTTCAAGCGCGTTTCCGCAGGTCAGACGCTGTCTGGTTTGATGGTCATGGACAAGCATGAGCAGAGAAGGGCCATTATCCTGACGCAGAAGCCGAGCCTCATACGGGCCTTCAAGGACGGCAAGCTGCCCTCGAACTTTGAAGACGTCAGTATCGGCGACAGGCTGTGCGGCTACGTGAGGGACATTACGCCGACCGCCGTCTACGTCCAGTTTTGCGGCAGTCTGTACGCTCTGCTGCCCAAGTCCCGGCTGCCCAAGGAGGCCCAGTCGCAGCCCAGCTTCGGCATGCACAAGCACGGATCGATCGAAGTCCAAGTGCTGTCCCTTTTACCGGAGCTACGACGCATCTTGGTGGCTCCGGCTTCATCCGCCGACGACGCGGCTTCCGAGCAGCATAACAATCCCGGCAATAAGTCTGCCGCTCCGGATGATGGTCTCACATATGGGAGCAGGGCGACGGCAAGGATCACGTCCATCAAGCGGACGCAGCTAAACGTGCAGCTCGTCGGCCGGGAGACGCAGGGACGGGTCGACGTCTCCCAGGTCTTTGACGGCTGGGATGACATCGTGGACCCCAAGAAGCCCCTGGGCAAATTCCAGCGTAACCAGGAAATCCCTGTCAAGATCATAGGCGTCCACAACTCCAAGGACTTTCGCTTCCTGCCCTTGTCGCACCGCTCGATGCACTCGGTCCTGGAGCTGACGGCCAAGACGGGCGACGTGGAGGGGGCGACGCCGACCTTGCTGACTCTGGAGACGCTCAAGGTGGGAGAGTCCCACGTCGCCTTCGTCAACAACGTGACGCCGAAATGCCTGTGGGTGAACCTCTCGCCGAGCGTGCGCGGGCGCATCTCTGCCAAGGAGGCCTCGGACGACCTGGCGCAGGTGAACGATCTGGAGTCAAACTTTGCCGTCGGGTCCGCGTTGAAGGTGACGGTCAAGTCGATCGACGTCGCCAACAAGCATCTCGACTTGTCGGCTCGATCGCAGGGCTCGTCCGGCGCCGTGACGTGGGACAGCCTGGAGACCAACATGGTGATGGCCGCCAAGGTGGTTCAGGTCAGCGAGCGACAGGTACTGGTCAAGCTCAGCGACACCGTCAGCGGGCCGGTTCAGCTGCCGGACTTGGCCGACGACTACGGCGACGCCAACGCCCTCAGACATAGGAGAGGCGATATTGTCCGCGTGTCGATCGTCGAGGTCGACGCCGACAGCCGGATGCTTCGTCTGTCGATGCGGCCGTCTCGCATCCTGAGCTCGACCATGGCCGTCGTCGACAAGGAGATCAGCCATGTCTCTCAGCTGGCCGCCGGCGACCTCGTCCGAGGCTTCGTCAAGAACATGTCGGACAAGGGCGTCTTCGTCCATCTCGGAGGACAGGTGACGGCCATGGTCAAGATCCGCAACCTGTCAGACAAGTTCCTCAAGGAGTGGAAGAATGATTTCCGGGTCGATCAGCTGGTCAAGGGCCGCGTCATCTCCGTCGACAGCGCGGTGGGCCAAGTCGAACTCAGTCTCAAGGCCTCGGTCGTCGAAGAAGACTTCACGCCGCCGCTGACGTGGAAGGACATCCGGACCGGTCAGGTGGTTACGGGCAAGGTGCGCAAGGTGGAGGAGTACGGCGCGTTTGTCGTCATCGACAACTCTGCCAACGTGAGCGGCCTATGCCATCGCAGTCAGATGGCCGACAAGCCGGTCAGGGACGCGACCAAGCTCTACAAGGCAGGCGATGTCGTCAAGGCCAAGGTGCTCGAGGTGGACGCGCAGAAGCAGAGGATCAATTTTGGTCTGAACCCGTCGCTCTTTGAGGATGAAGACAGCGATATGGCGGATGCAGACTCGGACGCGGATGTCGGAGGTGCTGCCGTCGACAGCGACATGGACATGGATGATGTCGTCTTCAAGCTGCAAAAGAGTGATGACGAGGCGCATGATGATGAGGATGACGACGACGACGATGCAGGAGAAGAGGTGAACAACGACGAGGGAAAAATCAGCGAGATCGGCGGTCTCGGGGCCGGCAAGAAAATGTCCTGGGCCGCCGACCCGTTCCACTCCGACTCCGAATCCGGCTCGGACGAGGAGCCTGGTGCGGACAAAAAACGGCCGGCACAGCGAAAGAAGAAGAAGGCTTCGGTGGAAGTTGACCGGACAGGCGAGCTGGACGCGCACGGCCCGCAGACGGCGAGCGACTACGAGCGGCTGCTCCTGGGCCAAGCTGACTCGTCGGCGCTGTGGATCGCGTACATGGCCTTCCAGATGCAGGTGAGCGAGCTGCCGAAGGCGCGCGAGGTGGCGGAGCGGGCGATCAAGACGATCAACGTGCGGGAGGAGAGGGAGAAGCTCAACGTCTGGGTGGCCTATCTCAACCTGGAGGTTACGTACGGGTCGAAGAAGTCGGTGGATGAAGTGTTTGGGAGGGCTTGCGAGTACTGCGATGGACTCGAGGTGCACGAGAGGCTGGCCAGCATCTACATTCAGTCGGAGAAGCTGAAGGTGAGTTCGCTTCAACCGACACCCCTCATTCACATGACGGGGGAGGAAACTGACGATCGTTCGCAGGAAGCGGATGAGCTGCTGGAAACGATGCTCAAGAAATACGGGGCACAGTCGGCCAGCGTATGGACAAACTACGCGCACTTCCTCCACGTCACGCTGGGGCAGCCGGCGAGGGCGCGGGCGCTTCTCCCGCGGGCGATGCAGCAGCTCGACAAGCGGCATCATCAACAGACCATCAGCCGATTCGCCGCGCTCGAGTTCCGGTCGCCGAACGGCGAAGCGGAGCGGGGAAGGACCATGTTCGAGGGACTGCTGGCGACGTGGCCGAAAAAGGGGGACCTATGGAGCCAGCTGGTGGATCTGGAGATTGGCGTCGCCAAGGCGGCGGTGGCGAAGGAGGAGAAGAAGGTGGCTGAGGCGGCGGTGCGGGAGGTGTTTGAGAGGAGGGTGAGGGTCAGGGGCTTGAAGCCGTTGCAGGCGGAACGCTGGTTCCGAAGGTGGACGGCTTGGGAGGAGGAGGTTGGCGGTGGCGAGAAGGCGAGGGAGGGGGTCATGGCCAAGGCTAGGGAATGGACTGTGGCGTACAAGGCGAGGAGGGAGGAAGCTGGGCGTGAGGGAGGGGGGGAGGAGTAACATAACACTCGGAGTAGAGAGGGTGTGTTTACTTTGGAGTCGTCCTTGTCTACTAGTTGGGGGGTTTGAGTTCTTTGAGCCTTGGGTGAGTTGTTGGGAGTCATTGATCCGAGATGGTTTAGGGGAGCCTTTGTTAACATGACTTTGCTTACGGTTTGTCTCCATGGGTTGGATAGATGTGGTAACGTTGAATTTGAAGGGGAGTGAGTACAGCTTGTAGGTTGATGATACAGTCGTGGCGATGCAGAGGGTACAGTATGTATGTGTTTATTGTAGGTATGAAGGTGTATGTTCAGACGATCGCGGTCGTCGATCATGACTATTGTTGTCGACGAGGCAGATTTACAGGTGGAGATGGTTGGCATGATTGACTCGCAGGGCTGTGACGTGGTCATGGGGGTTAGGGGAGGGTGAGTTGTACGTAAGGCGATGTAAAGGGGGGGGCATGAGGGGAGAGTTGTTGAAGAGTTTGAGGGGGAAGGATTTGGAGAGGAAGACTGAGCTATTTGATACTTTGTGAACTGTTTATCGGAACTGAAGACGAAGACTGATGATACTTGATACTTTGTTATTTGTCTATCGAATCTCATGATGGGATTCTGTGTTGTTATCTGGGGGACATCGCTGGAGGTAGATGAGAGGCGCGAGGAGTCATGCGAATAGGGGTCATGACCATGTGTTTCACCGTCGGTAAGTCATGGCACAGCCTAGTCTCTAGTCCAGGCTGAATATATACGTATATATCTACCTACACACGAACGTATCGACGAGGCATAATTCGGCTATGCAATTCGTTTATAAGTCGTTGCTGTGAGGCTGATTTTGGGTTGGGATGGGGCTGTAAGGCTTTTTTTTTTTAAGGTGAGGCTGATTTTGGTGAGAGGGGATATAAGGATGGGGGATGGACTTTGAAAGATCTTTGACTGTTACCGTCTTGGTGTCTTTCGTTGACTTGACTGCTATATGTTCTTATTGAGCTTTATCTTCATGACGAACTGAGCTTCACCTCGATATCTGTTACTGAGCTTCACCTTGATATCTGTTACTGAGCTTCGCCTCAATATCTGTTACTGTGCTTCACCTTGATATCTGTCACTGAGCTCAAGAGCCAGAGTTGGTGACAACTTAAACATCATCTCGCTCTTCTATTTTCAAACATCTCTTCATCTCCCGAGAGCTCATTGATAAAAGAAGAGAAAAGGGGCTGAATCTACTTCAAAATGGTCCGCCTCGGCGTCGTGGCTCTTCTGGCTTGTAAGTCTCTGAAAATGCTGACGTCTACTGTTCTTTTCACTTACGTGGGATACAAAAAGGTGCCATCACTACACTGGCGATTCCATCCCCAGCCAAGAAAAGCTCTTCTCTAAGCTCTAGGCCTTCTCCCTTGCGGTACGCAAAGTTGGAGGCGGAGAGCAGTGAAAATGACCTTGGAGACGGATCAGATGAGGATCGGAGTCCTTCACGTACCCGGGATTCTTTGGACGATGATCCCTCTCCTACGACATCCCCCGGCGACACCTTTGGCGCTGCGAGACCTACTACCTCCTCAGACGACTCCTTCGGCGCTCCTAGGCCTACCTCCACAGACGACTCCCTCGGAGCTGCGAAACCGACTTCGACGCAGCCTGTAGGCAGCTCCCCCACCGGAGGAGCAGGAGGAGGAGGTAACGGAACCAGCGGGCCCGTCACCATCTGCAGCATGACCGTCTCGGAGAGCGAGATGAAGGGCGCGATGGAGGTGGCGAAGGAGAGGCTGAGGCAGCTCGCTCAGGAAGGGTCGAAGCCTGAAATGAAGGCTCAGTGTCCTGCTTTCGAGGCGCAGGCGAGGGAGGTGATGAAGATGAATCAAGGTGGTGCCGGCGGTGGGGGATCGTCACCTACGAGTGCTCCCCCCGCGGGAGGGGGTAGTGTTCCTACGAGTACGAGTACCCTTCCGGGAGGCGCGCCTACGAGTACCCTTCCGGTGAGCTCGCCTAAGGAAACGGGCTCGTTCGGGGCGAAGGGGGGATCGTCGTCTGGCGTGAGCGATGACGACAGGGACGATACTTCGGATTCTCCCTCGACGAGAGCGGATGACGACGTCTCTAGTTCGAGACGTGGACCGGACTCAGACTCGGTGCAGAGCTCGGCGCTGAAATCAGGCTATGGAGAGTCGAGCAAGCTGAGGCAGAGTAAGAAGCTGAGCGGGCCTGGGACGAATGACCTTGAGAAGGACTCTTTGAAGAAGGAGTCTGCGTTGTCGTCACAGAGGTTGTCATCGCCATCGAGCAAGAGGGAGGTTTATAGGAGGGGCTCGAGGGTGCCCCGTCAGATGGATGGCGAGGGTGAGCCGCACTACGGGACGCTTATGGAAGGGTAGAGATTTGGGGAAAGGTGTTTTTGTTGAAGCGGTATGAGTTCTGTATTATACATACTCTTGTATTTATATTCTAGTCTCGGAGGAGGAGAGGACATTGCAGGAGATGACAGGAGAGAAGAGGAGAGGAGAGGAGAGGAGAGGAGAGGAGAGGAGAGGAGAGGAGAGGAGAGGAGAGGAGAGGAGAAGGGGATATCATGAGTTATGAAGCAAGCCCTTATCAAAGCTTTCTCCGTCGTGTGAATTATTGACCAATTACTTCTGATTTGCTTCTCGCTGACGAAGGTGAATGACTTGACTTCTGTTCGATAGATCTCAGCTGTAGAGAGGCGTCATTGGTAGCGATGGCACGGATAAAGTCGTCGTGTCTGTTGTTGAGGAGGCTTGTAGTTGCAGTTGTAGTAGTCGGAAGAGCAAGTATAGGGTAGGCCGCAAGAATTGCTCGGTGCAAAAAAAGAGCCGCTTCTCTCAGGCTATCCATCCATCCCCTCTCCATCATGCTATTCCCACGGTCCTGTCCGCTTCCTACCGGACTTGCTGGCCATCCCCTCCAACGAGCACGTCAGCGGATAGCGCAATGGCGAGCCACCACCGACGCCACCACGACCCCTCCTCTTCACACCCTCCCGCCCCCCTGGTGCCTCTTTTCGACGAGCGGCAAGCTGCAATGTGGGCACGTGTGGTCGTGTCCGGGTTGGGGTTGGGGGGGTCCGGCCTAAAGAGGAGGAGAATAGCAGCAGCAGCAATGTCTGAGGAGAAGATGGGCCGAGAGTGACAGAAGGAGGAGGAGGAAGAAGAAGAAGAAGAAGAAGAACAAGGAGAAGAAGAAGAAAGCTATGGGCTGTCGAGTCTGTCGAGCCAGAAAGGTAAAGACGAAGATGGGGAAGATGTCCTTGTCTACTACTCAGTCTACATCTATCCATCTTCCTCACTGACAACTGATGACCCTCTCAGGTCAAGTGTGACGGCCGTCCCAACGGCTGCCGCAACTGTCAACGCCTCCAGCTCGACTGCGATGAGGGCGGAGCCAAGTTCGGATCGTCGGCCTCGGCCTCGGCGTCGGTGCCCAAGATGCGCACCTATCGCTCTTGTCGGAGCTGTCGTCTGAGCAAGACAAAGTGTAGCGGGAGTCGTCCTCGCTGCCGTCGCTGCGTGGCAAAGGAGGTCGAGTGTCTTTACGATGGGGATGCCGTTCCGCGGTGGACGAGCAGTTTGGTCGATGAACAAAGGACGACCAAGTTGAAGGATGCTGCTGCTGCTGGTACTGCTACTGATGCCGCCGCTGAGGAGGAAGAGGCCGAGGCCGGGCCGCTGTCGTGGTTTGTCGTCCCTCTCCTTTCCTCTTCTCGCTTTGCTTTTAACATCATCAACAAGGCTGCTGTCGTCTGAGCTCCCGACGGGCCGTAAGCTGCGCCGTCTTGTCGAGCAGTACTTTGCCAACATCCACCCCCTGCGCTGCTTTGCTTTCGTTCATAAGCCTTCGTTCATGCATCAGCTCGATAAAGGCGTCGGATCGGAGGATGAGTCTTCCTCTGCCCTGCTGCACATCTTGTGCGCGCACGGCGCCAGGTTTCTCCTTCTGGGCTACTGCCTCGACGGCCATGTCGCCACTCCGCCTCCCGCCCTGCTGTCTTCGGCCGGGTGTCAGTGGGCCAAGCGGGCCGAATCCCTGCTGCTGGCGGACTTGGGGACGATTTCCATCCAGCGGCTGATGGTGGCCATCCTGCTTCACGACTTCCATCTCCGGGCGGGCGAGTACGGACAGGCACTGATGCTCAGCGGGCTGGCGGTGCGGATGGCGCACGCGCTCAAGATCAACGTCGAGTACGACGCGGACGTGCTCTGCTCCGAGGAGATGGGTCCGGGCGCTCCGTCGGTGGCGTCGCGCGAGAGTCGTCGTCGGCTGATGTGGGCCTGCTACGTCCTCGACGCCGGCAGCGGCGCCGACCTTCTCCGGGAGAGCGACATCAAGATCCAGCTCCCGTCCAACGAGCGCAACTTTGGGCTCCGCATCCCGGCCGTGACGGAGACGCTGGCCGTCGGACACGTGCTGCAGCTGCTGGCGC
Organism: Ophiocordyceps camponoti-leonardi (nom. inval.); assembly: GCA_003339455.1. Lineage (NCBI taxonomy): Eukaryota > Fungi > Ascomycota > Sordariomycetes > Hypocreales > Ophiocordycipitaceae > Ophiocordyceps > Ophiocordyceps camponoti-leonardi. The sequence continues at coordinate 237,791 of PDHP01000026.1, read as the reverse complement.
CGGCGGTGGTGCCGCATCGGCCGGCGGCCAACATGGGCATCATGGCGTACTACATCCGTCTGGTGGCCCTGTGGAAGAGGATCGTGCGGTGCGTCCAGCAGGCGCCGGCGCCGCCCTGGCAGCCGGACTCGCCCCTGGCAGCGCTGGAGGCGGACCTGGTGCAGTGGCGTCGCGACCTGCCGGACTTTGTCGAGTACTCGACCGAGACCATCTACGCCCGGCTCGACTCGAACCAGTTCGGCGCCCTGGTGCTGATTCACTGCACCTATCACCATAACCACCTCGAGCTCTACAAGGTGGCCATGGCCGACCTCTTCCGGCTGGCGGAGCCGCCGGAGGAGCAGCGACAGGCACTGCAGACCGCGCAGGCGGGTTGCTACCACCACGCGCGACGGATATCCGACATCTTGGCCGACGCGGCGGAGCACGGCGTTCGTTTCCTCTCGGACAGCCAGCTGCCGTTTTACCTCTACCACAGCAGTCGAGTCATGCTCTATTACGTCGGTCGTCTGTTGGACCCGAGGCGGCCCGGGGCGGAGGCCAAGATGAGGGATGCGGTCGAGGCGGTGGAGAGCAACGGTCGGGTGTTGCGGCTGATGGGTATCTTGTTTCCCATTGCTCAGTCTCTGGTGAGTCTTTTGTTTCCTTGATGTTCTTGTCTTCTCTCTCCTTCATGTATCACCATTTACCAGAACTAGGGGTGAAAAGGGAAAAAAGGGGGTGGCTGACTCGTTTCTTTGTTCTTTGTCTTCTGAAGTCCGACACGACAGATCGATGGCTTTTCAAGGTGCGGCAGACGGATGAGCTAGTCAGTCGATTTGAAGAGAGGATGACGACGACGATGCCGGCTGTCGACTTCCGGGTGCGCGAGTCGGGGTCGGAGGAGACGGAATCATTGTCTTCGTCGGAGTTGTTGTTTTCGTCGGAGGAGTCGTCGAATGGATGGAGGAAGAAGGCGAGGACGAAGAAGAAGGAAACGGCGGGGGTGAAGAATTGGGAGGGGACGACAATGAACACGATGTCGACGACGACGACGACGACGACGACGAAGACGACGACGAAGACGACGCTTGAGCTGGACGATTTGCAAAAGTTGCTGAGCTGGGACCTGTCGGGGGTTGTGGAGATGGGGGGGAGGGTGTATAGGGATGACATGGACGATTGCGTTTCGCAGTCGTGGACGGGGGCGATATGACTGGCCTCTCCTCTGGAGTCGAAAGGAGGAAGGGGATGATTATGAATGACGTTTGACAGGTTTACATGCAAGACCGGATGGATGGTTTCCGGATCAACGGGGGACTTTTTTGATAGTGAGTCGGAGAGACGGGATAATGGATGATTGATGATGACGCTTTCTTCCTGACCTTGGAAGAAGAAGAGAAACAAAGAGAAAGGTCTTTTTTGATGGGGAGAGCGAAGAGGGACGAGTCATGTGGGTTGTGCCGTTTGTTTTGGCCGTGAGAAGAGGGTTTCGTCTCGTCTCGTCTTGTCTTGTCTTGTCTTGTCATGTCATGTCTGCCTCGTTTTGGACTTGACTTGACTTGACTTGTTGATGAACTGTTTGTATCCACATTATACGACAAGAGATGATGATGATGATTATGATGATGCCGTTGTGAGTTTATTGTTTGTGCTTAATACAAACTCTGGGCTTATAATAGTGGGTGAGTGGGTGGGTGGATAATGTCATGGTCATGGACAAGGACAAGGACAAGGTTGACTTGGTGGAGACTGGAGGGAGGGTTAATGAGTGAGGCGAGGCGAGGCATATCGTATCAGATGAACTTGGTGAGACGCTCTCTCTCTCTCCGTCACACACACATCTCGAGAGGAGAGAGAGAAGAGACAGAAGAAGAGAGGAAGAGAGAGAGGGGGAAAGGGGGGGAAAGAAACTTGAGTCGTGTTTCTCTCTCTGTATCCCCACTGATTTCCCCGTCCTCTGCTCTCTCCCTCTTGTCTCCATCCCATGCCATCCCATCCCCACTTGATAGACTTTTCTGTCGAGGGCCCTTTTTTCACTTGAGAGGATTCTTATAAGTGGGTTCTTTTCTTTAGAGGGTCCTTCTTCGTAGCTTGTCAGTTGAGAGAGAGAGAGAGCCTTGGTGTCCGTATTGGTATGGGGGTTGTTGTGGAGGCTTGAAAGCATAGCCCACTCACACTCTTCCTCGGCTACTCGTGTTCCTGATATTAGCCCCCCCCCTCTCTCTTCCTTTTCTTCGTTAGGGCCGAGATTCCTCTTGTTCTTCTTCTTCTTTCCTTCTTGAAACCTGTTCTGTTTCTCTTGCTCGTTGTCATCTTTCTGATCACTATACTCTTCGCCTTTATCTTTACTCTTCACAGACAAGCCTCCTTCATACAACATATATACACACATACATACAAAGGAACATACATACTTACATACAGACACAAATCTATACATAAACACATTACTTGAGAAAATGTGGCCTCGTCTCGTCATGCTGTTCCTCGCCTTGACGGCCGGCTCTACCACCTTCGCCAAAGAGCTGCTGCCCTTTTTCGAGGCCGGCGGCTGTACCGGCGCGTTTACGGAGGAGTGTATGGGGACGTTGGCTTTTTGTAAGACGCAGAATGAGGAGAGGTGTTTGTCTTTGCGGGTGATTCCTCCTGGGGAGCTGTGAGGGGGGGGGGGAATGGATGGAGTGAGGTGGGTTGAGGTTGAGGTTGAGGAAGAGCCTTCTCACGACTTGCTTCAACATCATCATTGACATTTTCACGAATGAAATGTTTGATTTTTATTGGTTGAGAGAGAGAGAGAGAGAGAGACAGACGACGGCTTCGGACAAAGGAAAGAAGAACTCCTCGCTAAGAGACAAGAGGAAACGAAACGAGACGAGACGATCCCCATCTACCTATTCATCCATCATCCTTCATCAATCATAAGGTGAATAAGGAGCATAAGATGAAGAAGAAAAAGAAGAAGAATAAGACAGAGGAGATGACGACTTCGACGACAACGACGATGACGGAGACGGCAGAGGCTTCTCAAACGATGCCACATATATATCCCTCGCATCAACCTCAGCCGGCCTCAACATCACACACACCCTCTTCTCGACCGGCGCGTTATTCATCATCAGATACAAGAAATGAATATAATGAAACGACGTGGGCGGGAAATAAAGCGTCGCCGCAACCTTGCTCCCCCTCACGACGCCGCACCCCCCATCGACGGGACAGTGATACTCGCCAGCCCGCCACCCGGTGAAGACGGCCTGGAGGAAAGGGTCGGTGGTGTAGACGTCTGTGGGGAGGCCTTCCGCTCGCTTGTCCGACAGCTCGGGCCTGTCGAGGAGGGACTCTGCCACGAGGGAAATCACCTGCGTCTGACGCTGGCGGTCTTTGGGATCCGTAGAGGAGCAGACGACGTCGCCTCTGTGTTCCCACCTCGCCATCACCTTGAGGATGGGCCACCTCCTCAGCAAGGGATCTCGAAAGAAGAAGTTCAACAGTCCCGCGTTACGGGGCTCGAGATGATCCCAATGACGGGGGTGGCTCTTATAATAGCAAAGCACGTTTCCCGTCTCCCAATTCTGCCGTATGAGTTTCCAGGGATCGTACTCGCCTAGACTCGGTCTCCCGTATCGCTGGTAGGCTTGGTGTAGGTCCATGTTTTGATAGTAGCCTTGCCATTTGCGGAGGGTGTCGAGGAGGTCTGATAGCACGGGGAGGAATTCGACGTCTAGCCTGTTGTAGATGCAGTTTAGTACCCTGCCTGACCTCGTCTCTTGGGAACGGTCTTGTTCTACGCAGGCGGAGGCTGTGGTTAGGAGGTTGTCGACGCTGCGGCGGAACATGGGGACTTTGCGGTGTAGGCATCTGTATTTGAGGGTTTGTTGGTGGTGGTGGTGGTGTTGGTGAAGATGGTTTTGTAGTAGTAGTTGCTGTTGTTGTTGATCTAGACTTGCTGTTGTTGGCATTGCCTTGCAGGGGTTGCTGTTGCTGAGGAGGAATAGGAAGGGGAGGAGGGTTGTGAAGACTGTTGATGGTTGCATCTTTCTTGAGTGTTTGAAACTTGCTATAGATCTTTCTTTCTTATTTGTTTCTTCTTCTTCCCTTAGACTGACGTCGATATCTGAACCTTCTTTTATATATCCCCAGCTTTCTTAATAGATTCAACGTCTTATGTTTATAGTCGTATCCAACGCTGTCAAGGTTTCGCGTCACCGTTAATAAGCGCTCTATCTCCTATTTGAGTCACAGTTGCAACTCCCTCTCCCTCTCTTCACCCCTGATTTTTGTTATGATCTAAATGCCTGACGTCACGGTAACTTCCCGAAGATGGGAGATAAATAAGCGTTATCACCACCGTTGTATCGATTTTCCCACCGATTTGCTCGTCGATGATTAAGATTGTTATACCAGAGTCAAAGATGAGTTGTGAAGAGAGGAGGAAGAGGATGACTTTGAGATGAGTTGACTACATACTTTTTATATCACGGTTGAATAACATGCCGTAACCTCTACTGCCCCTTCTGATCCCCCTAATGAAAAATCGCGATGCCGAAGTTGATGCCGAGATTTGAAAAAGGATACGCTATTTACATACTTTTCGAAGCCGAGGAACGTTGCCGGGCTACCTATCTCTCTTCATCGTATCGGTACCGAGATGTGAAAATCATACAAACCGTTGCTGAGATTTCTTTCTTAGACGAAGCGTAGGAAGACGGAAATCGGAAATCGGAACCGTCTTTCTTGTTGGATATACCATATAGTTACCATATAGTTCATAACCTTGCCTTATATCTATCTTGGGTTATTTCATCCGTCTGACTGGTAACAGATTAAAGATAGACAAAGGAGAAAAAGGGGGAATCTCCACCCTTTTCAGCTCTATAGGTTCTTCCTCTTTCTCTTTCTCTTTCTCTCCGGTTACGGAGCGGAATTGAGTTGGTTGGTTTCTTGAATATGGTGTGTATGTAGATGGGTAGATGGATGGGGATGACGATGATACGCTTTACCCTTGTTCTATCGTTACATCGATTAGCTTTTCATATTGGCGATTGCTATAGTTTTGGTCGTTTTACTTTGATATTTCTTTTCCTGTCTTTTATATGGTTTTTATTGGAATATCTTGATTTTGCTTCAGATAGTCTTTCAGATGATGGGTTGTATCGAATGTCAAGACGAAGTAAATACCGCGTTCTTTTCATCGAGAAAGCTATAGTCTATCTCTTATTCCTCGTGAAGCAAAAAAAGGTGTGGGTGAATGGCCGTGCTGGTGCTCGGTATTTGTAAGTCATTGCTCCCCCGTTCTCTTGGGCCTTCATATGTGTATTCATACGTACATACGTACGTGTGTAAGTCGGTGCTTGGCGGTGAGTGAAGGCTTCGGCTTCTTTCTTGGAGGCGGAATTGAGGGACCTGGTTGTCTTGTAGGGGATTTTCCTTGAATTCGGAGGGGAAACTGTTGGGAATGTGAGGCGGATTTCAACTGCCTCTCTATACTGTCGAATACAGAAGAGGAGGTTTAGGGAAGGACTAGGGATATATGTGAAGAGAAGATGAGATGTTTCAAGGATAGACTATCCTTCTTCACTGTATGTCTCTTCATCTTTCTTCAAACTATCCCTCGGTGAAGATGATAGGCTTGTCTTGTCTTCTTCGCCGTCATCATCTGAGACATCGATACCCTTATACCAGCCCTATGCCACAACACAAGACACACACAATCATCCTCTATAATATAGGCAAGAAGAAGAAAAAAGAATCTTCATCAAAGGCCCAAGTATAATGAAGCTCCTCCTCCCCCTCCTCCCCCTCACCATCCTCTGTCACCCTCACCATCAAATACCCCCCGGATCATGGGACTCTCACATCCACATCACAGACCCAGACCGAACCCCCCCCTCCGCAGCCTACACCCCCGGCCTGCACAAGGTCTCAGACGCGCACTCCTTCGAGGCGAGAATCGGGTGCGAGAACGTCGTGCTGGTCCAGCCTTCCATCTACGGGCTCGACAACTCGCTTCTTCTCGGCGCTCTCGTGGAGATGGGCCCTAGAAGGGCTCGGGCTGTCGTCGTTGTTGATGTTGATGTTGCTTCGGCCGTGCTTGTGAGGTGGCATTCGCTTGGGGTCCGTGGTGTGCGTGTTAACCTCGCTGGACTCGATGATGATGAATGGGATGTTGAGGCTGTGGCTTCGTTGCTGAGACGATATGCTGATCTCGTCCGGCCGTTGAACTGGGTTGTTGACATTTACCTTCCTACCAACCGTCTCCCTTCACTGGTACACATCATCCCTACCCTCAGGGTGAAAGTGGTACTCGATCACATAGCCAGTCCGAACACCACCAAAGATACAGACAAAGTCTTCACCACCAGCCTCGTCCACCTCCTCCACCATACAAACACATGGGTCAAGATCTCAGCACCATATCGACTCGTCAACATTTCCGAAGCACCGCTCTACCCTTCCCTCGACCCTCTCATCCGTACCCTTCTGACAAAAACGCCGTCGAGGGTCGTGTTCGCCTCGGACTGGCCGCATACGAGGTTCGAAGACGTGGATGTCATGCCTTGGACGCGTCGTCTGCTGCGGCTTGCGGGGGTGGATGCTGGCTTGAGAGAGAGGCTTTTTCGCGATAATGCGCGCGAGTTGTGGGATGGATAGTTTTATGCTATAAATATAGTCATCAGGACTTCATCATTGATTCTCTCGGAACTCGTCATCCCCGTCTCCATCTTCTATACAGATCCTCCATCTTCTCAGCTCCGGAGCCGGAGACCGGCAAAAGTGGAGCCGGCCATCTCGGGGATATCCCATCACGTGATGCCTCACGATGAACACCACCACCACCACCACAAGCTCAAGCTCCCACCACAAGCTTCCCTTTGCTCTCCCTCCCTCCCCCGCCCGAGTCACGAGCCAGCTCTGCTTCTCCAGCTCCTACATACAGCTATATACACACACACACACATAAACCGCTCATTACTATTCGTCTAGCGTCCGTCATCATGTCGCCGCAACAACTACCTAGCAAGAAGCGCGCTACCAAGCCGACGCCGGCGCGAGTTCACGCCGTCACCCCCTCTCCTCTTCGTCTTTCAGCTTCGAACGCTTCGCCCAGTCTTCAGCCGCTGAACAGCTTCAGCCCTCTTCTTCTTCTCTTCACAAGACATCACATGCCATGGCAGACTACCAGACCCATCAGCTGGGTGACCTCGCCCTCGAATCAGGCCAGGTCCTCCCAGCAGCCTTCATCGCCTACAAGACCTACGGCGACGCCTCCCTCCCCTGCATCATCTACCCGACCTGGTTCAGCGGTTCGATAAGCGACAACGAATGGCTCATCCGCCAAGACGGACCGCTCAGCCCGCTGCGCTACTTCATCGTCGTCCCCGCCCTGTTCGGAAACGGCCAGTCCAGCAGCCCGTCACACACAGGCAGCCCGCGACCTTTTCCCCGCGTCACCGTCCGCGATAACGTCACGGCTCAGCATCGGCTCCTCACCGAGATCCTCTCCGTCACCCACGCTCGCTGCGTCTTGGGCTGGAGCATGGGCGCGGCGCAGACCTATCAGTGGATCACGCAGTTCCCCGACTTTTGCGACCTGGCCGTTCCGTTTTGCGGCAGTGCGCGGACGGCGTTGCATAATCAGGTTTTCCTCGAGGGCGTCAAGGCTGCTTTGTTGGCTGCCAAGGGGAAATCTTCTGCCGGTAGCTGCTGTGGAGAGACTGCTGGTGACGAGGCTCGTCCCTGGTCCGAGGAGGAGGCTGCCGTCGGACTCAAGGCTGTGGGACGCGTATACGCTGGATGGGGGTTCAGCCAGGCGTTTTACCGCGAGAGATTGTACGAGAAGGAGCTTGGCTATCGATCTCTCGAGGATTTCATGCGCGACTTTTGGGAAGCCTGGGCTCTTTCTAAACGTCAGTCAACGAACCAAGGAAAAGAGATGCTATCCATCGAGCTGCTGACTAGACATTTGTCTCTCAGATCCGGAAAACCTCTTGGTGATGCTTCACACGTGGCAGGCATCCGACTGCTCCGCCCAAGAGCCGTACAGCGGAGACTTTGGGCTGGCCATGAGGGGCATCAAGGCCAAGACGCTCGTCCTGCCGGGACAGACGGATCTGTACTTTCCGGTGGAGGATGCGGAGGAGGAGGTGCGGCAGATGAGACAAGGCGTGGGGAAATGTGTTGCTTTTCCTTCCATCTGGGGTCACTGGTATGTTTTGTCTTTGAACCTCTGAACTACGGACGAAGCTGACGAGAATCCTTTCCTCTCAGGGCGGGCGGTCCTGGGCTGAGCGTTGCTGATTTGGAGTGGCTTGAGGGTAAGCTGAAGGCTTTCTTGGCAGATGGTGAATGGTGAGCAGGGCTCTCTTCTTCCTTTTTCTTTTTCCCTCACTTGTTCTCTTGTTGTTGCTCTCTCAAGACGAGTATCGATCTACAGGGTTTTCTCTTTATATGATTTGTCGTGTGATGACCGTTTTGCTGTTATGGTTATACTTATACCCAACAGCAAGCCATGTTTGTCTGACTCAAAGAGAGAGAAAACAGCGAGGATCTGTCTCAGGCTGTCTTCAGCTAAGAAGAATGATTACCTCGTGGCGTTTACGTCTCCTTTTTTTGCTTCTTCCCCCGTTTCTTTGGCTCTTGAAGGAACCGAGCTGAGGATGGATGATGTTTCTCCTCGGTTTGTCTTCGTATAAGCATGGCTTGACCTTTTTCAGAGATTCGTTTGGGAAGGGGGGTAAGCAGGGACAAAAGGGGAGCGGTTCACCGGTTTATGTGAGTGAAAGGCCGTTCGAATACCATGATGTCGATACTCGGACTTGCTCTTCATCTTTATAGATTATCGCCATGATCATCTACCGGCTCATCATCCTCGGCTTACTCTCCCTCGCCAATGCGAGCCCACCTAACATCCGAGATGACAGTGTCACGAAATCAGCTCTGACGAAATGTCTCGCTCAACAATCCGTCCCCTTCACGGTACAGCACGTCTCCGGAGACGACGAGATATGGGCTCGCGCGACGTCCTCTTACAACCTACGACTCAACTACACGCCCTCTGTCGTGGCCATGGTCCGGTCCGCAGCAGACGTCAGCGCAGCAGTCCGGTGCGGCGTCGCGTCCCGAACGTGCGTGACGGCCAAGTCTGGAGGCCATAGCTTCGGAGGGTACGGCCTAGGAGGCGAGGACGGACACCTCGTCATCTCACTGCAGGAGATGAAGAAGATCACGCCGCACGCTACCAAGACGACGGCCCGTATCGAACCCGGCGCTCGTCTTCGTGACGTCGCTTCCAGCCTGTACGCGTGGCGGAAGAGGGCCATCTCCCACGGCTCGTGTCTCGGCGTCGGCATAGGCGGCCACGTTCTTCACGGCGGCTTCGGCCTCGCGTCTAGGACGTACGGCCTTGCTCTCGATTGGCTCGTCGCCGCCGTCGTCGTGCTAGCCGACGGCTCCCTCGTCCGCTGCTCCTCGACGCAACGACGGGATCTCTTCTGGGCGATTCGCGGGGCGGGCTCGTCCTTTGCCATCGTCGTCGAGCTTGAGTTTGAGACGTTCGCCGCGCCGGAAAAGGTGACGCCGTTTTCGCTCGTGCTTGACGACGTCGACGGGCGGACGTTGGAAGCGTTGCAGGCGTTTGCGGTCGAGGCGCCGGCGGAGATGAACTTTATGATGGACCTTGCGCCGGGGAGCAAGACTGTGAGCGGTGTCTTGTATGGAGGGGGGGATGTGAGAAGGGCTTTGGGGCCTTTGCTTCGGGGCGTCAGGGGGAGGTTAGAGGTTGGTGACTCGGTTGGATGGATGGAGGCGCTGATGATGTTTGATGATGTGCCGGTTGATCCCGCGGCAGAGGTAAACAGTCTATCCGTCTACATCATCTCACTCTTCACCCGTTCACCAGCTAACCAACCAACGGTCCAGCACGACACCTTCTACGCAACAAGCATCATGACAAATTCCCTCCCAAGGCCCAACCTCGACGCCCTCCTCACGTCGCTCTCGCACCACCAGCACGCCTCGGCTAAGCGACAGCTCTACCTCAGCATCGAAGCACACGGCGGTCCCAATTCAGCCGTTTCCAACGTCTCGTTCGAAGACGAGAGCTCGTACGGTCAACGCGACAAGCTCCTCCTCTTCCAGCTTTTTGACGCGAGCGACGAGAGCGGTCGTTATCCGTCTTCGGGCTTTGATGATTTGAGGCGCATTCGTGAGAGTTTGGTGGGAGGGGGGGTGAGTGATTGGGGTATGTTTGCGAATTATCTTGATGATCGGCTTGATGCTGCTACGGCGGCGAGGAGGTATTGGGGGAGTGGAGGGCTGTCGAGGCTGAGGGGGATTAAAGGTCGGTATGATCCGGAGGATGTGTTTTGGAATCCTCAGGGGGTTCGACCTTTGCTGTCGCCGGAGGAGAACGAGATTGACGAGCTGTGAGAGAGAAGGAAAAAAAAAGGGGCAATGCATTAATAAGGTCATTGATCATCATCATCATCATCATCATCTACTTCCCTCAGTCTCGTGCCTCGCCATAATGACTCGTCAGAAACTCAATGACGCCAACCGAGGCATCAAACGGCGCGTCCGGACCGGGCCACTTATGAGGCCACCCGTCGATACGAACATGACGCAAGACACCCTCATGACGACCAGCGCAATGCTCCCACCGCAAATCATGAACGACACCACCGGCCAAGACGTGATCAACCGACTCGCCGTAACAACCATCCCTCTTAGCCCACCTCGCCACCCACTCCGGTATAGAAGGCAGGGGACCCCCCCTCCCCTGACCGCCCTCGTACGGGGCGCTCTCATCAGCCGTGCCGTGGACCTCCATGACGGGAAGCGGGAGGTGATCCGGGCGGCAGCGGGCGTTTGCCCCCGGCTTGGCGTCGGCGTAGAAGGCGCCGGAGACGGGGGCGATGGCGGCTAGGCGGTCGCCGTGACGGGGGGAGCAGGCGTAGTCTGCGAGGAAGCCTGCGCCGTTGGAGTGGCCTGTTCCGTAGATGCGGGAGCGGTCTATGCAGTAGGTTCTTAGGAGGTCTTCTATCAGTTCTGTCGTGAAGGCTTTGTCGTCTACGCCGGCTGTTGCGTACGAGGGGCCTTCCCAGTGGTCCTGTCCATTCCTAGTATATTAGCACTGAGAGGAAGAATAGAGGTGATAGAGAGAGAGAGAGACTTGCATGGTAACCGGCGGGATAGACGACAATCATGTGCGGGTTCACATCCTCATCAGAGAAGCGCGTCTGCCTCTCGAACCGAGCGGGATTATTGCTCGCCCCGTGGAAGGCGAGGAGTAGAGGCGTCGTCGCGTCTGGGCGGTAGGACCTCGGGAGGTGGACGAGGTAGTCGCGTGATCGGCCGCCGCTTCGGAGGGTGAAGTTGCGGGTTGAGCCGGCGAAGGGGTGGGGTTTGCCGCAGCCTGGGGTGTTGACTACCGCGTTTGAGGTGGTTGCTGTTAGGAGGAGGAGGAGGAGGAGGAGGGGGAGGAAGAGATGATGAAGGGGTCGAAGATGGGGGTTTGGCATGGTTTTTGTGGTGTCTTTATCCGTAGTGATGTATGTGTGTGTGTTTGTGTATGTTTGTATGTATGTATGTGAAGAAGGAGGAAGAATGAGAATCAAAAGAAGTAGACGTAGAAGTAGTAGTAGTAGAAAAAGAGGCTGGGCGAGACAGCTCTCTTTGTGTGATGACGTCTATGTATGCATACTACTATTAGACAGCAGACGCAGTAGATGTGTGATGGATGTGTGGATATGAAAGGAAGACACAAGTGTGGGTTGATGAACCTTTATCTACTTCCCCCCTTTTCACCCCCCGCTACTGCAAGATATTATTACTCCGCTACTGCAGGGCGCGGCAGGGAGAGGGAGGGGGAGGGCAGGGAAGGGAGGGAGGGAGTGAGACTGAGGAGATACGGATGGATAGAGGCGGAGGAGGAGGCGGAGGAGGAGGAGGGGAAAAAGAGCTTTCCTTCTTTGCTTTCTTTTGCTGTATTCGTTGTTTGGGTGTATCAGATAGGAGGGGCTATATTTCAGAGGATGATGTGTAAGTAAAGCTTCACGGCAGCCGTCATGGTGAATTCAGTACAAGTGAGTGAATGAGTGAGTGAGTGAGTGAATTCGGGAGAGGAGGAATGAAGGGGAGTTGAGTGGTTTTTCTAGCTTGGCTTGGCTGAATCATACCTAGGAAATGCCATAGGCAATGCCATAGTGGTCGGCGGACGAGAAGAGGGTGGACGTTGATGAAGCAGCTTGCATGTTTCGTTACTATCCGTAAATACCTGTCCGGATATACCTATCTCACGATTCCCATCCCTTTATAGAAAGTGCATGTTTGCCTTTTCGACTCATCCATCTACAACATGGCATATCTGTGGTTGATAAGGGTATCTCTGAGCTACTCTATCCGTTCTAGATAGTATGTATTATACATATGTACATATGCATAGATAGATCTCTGATCTAAGTGAGAGACTGAGGATAAGATCTGGATGAGATGCGATGAGATTGGAATAAGAGATGAGAGATGCGAGATGAGATGAGTTGAGATGATTTCGCTCCTTCCTTCCTTCTTTCTTCCGTGCTTCCTTCCTTCTTTGCCGGCCCGACGCGGTTGCCCTTGGCAACGACCCTCTCGCTCCTCCCCTCTTCGCCGACGGTTTTACAAGAAAAACATAAACGAAGAAAAGCGGGGCCGTCTCACCTTCCATTCATCAATTTCCCAGGGTATTCCTCGGTACGTACCTTTTTCTCACACACCACCAACACTGACTTTACCGCGCCCGCCTTTCCGCGGCGGAGAAGCTACTAAACAGAGCAGAGCAAAGCAAAGCAGAGCGAAGCACAGAGACAGAGACAGCGAGAGAGAAGAGAAGAGAAGAGAAGAGAAGCATCAGAGACACGGGGGGAGAAAAACGCATCAGCATCAGCATCAGCATCCATCAATCAGCCTCTGCTATCCGCATCGTTCTTTTCCTCTCTGGATTTTCTTTGCTTTTCGAAGTTCTTTCCTGTCGTTGCGAGACACGAGCTCGAAGAGAAAGAAGGAAGGAAGGAAGGGAAAAGAAAGATCCTTTTTATTCTCATCATTTTACGCCACTCTTTTTCATCTTGCGCGAAAAGAAAAGACGAGAAGACGAGAGACGAGAGACGAAAGAAGAGAAGATCGATCGTTTCGGAGGGATGCCCCTTGCATCGGCATCGTCGTCGCTGTCGTCGTCGTCGTCGTTGCTGTTGTTGTTGTTGTTCTCAGCGTTTTCCGAATCCAGCCGCACAAGACCATCACCATCATCATCATCATCACCTTCATCTACGCCATAAAAAATACACACAAAGAGAAAAAAAAAAACACGCAAAATCAAGATTCAATGGACGATGAGAAAAAATCTAGACGCGTCGCGCACCACATCGACGCTTCCCTCGGCCAGCTGCGTGCGCTGATGGATGAGATGGGCGTCGTCGCGCCTCACGAGCGGGAGAAGCGCGAGGAAGATGTGAGCTTCTTTTCTCTCATCATCTACTACTTTACTTTTCTTTCCCCTTGGCTGACGCAGATACGCACATCTAGCTCTTCTCTGCCATCGTAGACGCCCTCGATAACCGTCTGCGACTCGCCTCCTCGGAAAAGAAACAGATGGTCGACCAGGCGAAAAACACAATCGCGCTCATCCGTCAGATGGAGTTGTCGCTTCATGGCCCTAATGCTACTGCTATGATGGGGCCGGATGACGACGACGACGACGACGACGATCTCCAAGTCACCTATCCTCTCACGCGCTGTCTGCAGATGCTGCGCGACAAGCACGCGCACGTCAGTCGCCTCCATCGCGAGCGCTTCGAACAGATCAAGAGTGAGTCCCAGCCTGCCTTCCCAGCGCGCGCGATACAAACTCCCGTCCTAGTAGCTGACAACGGCCCCAGAGCTCGTAGACGCCCTCGTCTCCTACTCATCCCATCTCGAACCCTCCTTCGTCAACATCGCCCTCCCCCCCATCGCTCCCGGTCAATCCGTCCCCCCGCCCTCGTTCGACCTGTCGCCCGCCTACGTCGATAAGCTCGACGCAGAGTTCACCCGCGTCTACGACGAGTACACGCGCCGCATCGCCCTGGTACAGACCCTGTCCGATCACATCATCCAGCTGTGGGTCGAGCTCGGCACCCCCCAGGCCCAGCAGGACAGCGCCATCGTCCAGTACTATCGCGACGCCCCCGAGCAGCTCGGCCTCCACGACCAGGACCTGGCTCGCCTGCAGGCCAAGCGCGACCGGCTGGCCGACGACAAGAGGAACCGCGAGCGCCGACTGCGCGACCTCGGCGCCGCCGTCGAGACGCTCTGGGACAAGCTCGGCGTCGACGAGGCCGACACCCGCGCCTTTCTCAACCGGAACCGCGGCTGCGGCCTGCGCCAGATCAACGAGTACGAGGACGAGCTCGGCCGGCTGCACGAGCTGAAGCGGCAGAACCTCCACCTCTTCGTCGAGGACGCCCGGGTTCGGCTGCAGGACCTCTGGGACGCGCTCTACCTGTCCGAGGACGAGATGCTCGAGTTCACGCCCGCCTTCTCCGACGTCTACAGCGACGCCCTCCTCGAGGCCCACGAGCGGGAGGTGGCCCGCCTCGAGGCCCTCCGCGAGCAGCGCGCGCCCCTCCTGGCGCTCGTCGACCGTCACAAGGCGCTGCTGCGGGACCGCGACGAGCTGACGGCCTCGAGCCAGGACGCCTCCCGCCTGATGATGCGCGGCAGCAACAACAAGGGCGAGCGGAGAGACCCGGGGAAGCTGCTGCGGGAGGAGAAGACGCGCAAGCGGGTGGCCAAGGAGCTGCCCAAGGCGACGGCCGAGCTCCGTCGGGCGCTGGCCCAGTGGGAGGACGAGTACGGGCGGCCGTTTCTCGTCTTCGGCACCCGTTACCTCGAACAGCTGGATGCGGACGAGGAGATGACGTCGACGGGGACGACGAGGCCGCAGTCGTCATCGTCCCGGTCCAAGACGCCCGCTGCTGCTGCTGCATCTTCTTCTTGTGCGTCGTCGTCATCGTCGACGTCGCGGCCCAAGTCTGCCGAACTGAGCAGGGGAAACAGTACTCTGCGGTCTCGACCCAAGTCGGCCGAGCTCGGTCGGGCCAACAGCGTGCGATCGACTGCCGGGCCGCCGCCTCCGCCATCGCGCTCCATGACCAAGACGCCTACGGGGAACAGCAATCACCACCACCACCACCACCAAAGTAACAATAATAAGACGACAAGTCCCTCGAGACTCCCGGCACGAGTCCCGCTATCGAACCTCAAGCACGGGGCCAACTCGCCGGAACGGAGCCGGGAACCGACGTTCATCATCCGCAACGGGGCGCCTCCGAGAGCGCCGCCGCCCAAGATGCGAACGCTGGGGCCGGTGCCGGAGCTGTCGGCGTCGTGCGGGAGCGGTCGTAGCAGCAGCAGCGACGGCAGTCACGTCATGGTGCGGCAGGTCGAGCCGGAAGACGTCTACGACGACGACGGTTGTGGTGGTGGTGGTGGTAGTAGTGGTCACAGCAGTGTCGGTGGCGGCCGATACGCGGGGTCGTCGAGGCATACGTCTCACACTTCGTCTTCGACGGAGAATTGGGAGACGTACGTTGATGACGATAGCGATCCGGAGCCGGATGCATCCGAGGCTTACTATGCTAAGCTGAGGGCTGTTGGTGTTGGTGGTGGACGACGTCGGTTCGAGTCGACGATGGTTGGCGGTGGTGGTGGTGGCAGCAGCAGTTTAAGGATGGCGGAGGGTGGTGGAGGTGGAGATGGGATCTTGTCGGGACGGGGGTGAGAGAGAGGGGGGATGAGAGAGGTGAGGTGAGAGAGACGAGATGAGACGAGATGAAGCTGAAGATGAAGAGGAAGAACAGAACCGTGGCTATGCGGGGATTTGTACAAGAAAAGTGAGGTTTTTTTTTTCATTGCTCTCTTCTCATAGAGAGAGGGAGAGAGGGGGGGAGAGAGAGAGAGAGCGAGACAGGGGGAAGGGGGAATGAGGAGGGAGGAGGAGGGAGGAGGAGGGAGGAGGAAGTTGTGTGTGTGTGTGTTTCTTGTATTTACCTGTATGATGAGGCTGTGCTTGATTGACAGACTGAGTTGTGACTGTGACTGAGTTATGACTGACTGACTGACTGACTTATATGTAGGCTTGACATCAACAACTGGTAACCCTGGCAAGGTTATGATGTTTTGCTGTATATACCCAGGTGTTGCCCGGGCCATGGTTAAAGTTATACTGACATCACATACCTCATACATACACTAACATGCTCAGATAGTAAGTAGTAGGGATATATGCACATATACCAGTCAACACTAACTAGTACTAACGACTACGATGAACATGATACACAAGATGGGGATTCCAACCTTGGTTTTTTTTTTCTTCCTCTCTTTGCTTCCCTTCCCTTCCCTTCTCTTCTCTTTTTCCCCCCCTGTCAGATCAGTTCAGTGCCTGTCTCAAGTCCCTGTTTTTGATTTATGCCTGTCAGGCCTTTTTTTCTTTCGTCTCTCTTGTCCTTGTCCTTGTCCGTGTCGTGTCGTGTCATGACTTGACTTGGTTGTTGACTGTTGACTGTTGACCCTTTTTTCAGGGTTCATGCTTGGACCGGCTTTGGTTCGGCAACGGCGGCTATCTACTGCCTAGTAGATACTAGATAGGTATGCTCTGCCGGAGAGGGAAAAAAAGGGGGGTCCGGGTCTGTGTGTTTATCTGACACACTACAACCCTCTTTTTCCCTCCCTCTCTCTCTCTCTGTCTCCATCTTGTCTCTTCACATCACAAAGACGATCTCGAAACGGGTTCATCTTTCAGTTCATCTTTCCACCTCGCTGTCGATGACGCGATGAGCTTGGCTGCTTCCCTCGCGGCGTCGTTGTCGACGACGACGTCTTCCGCTCGGGCTGGGGAGGGTGCGGCTTCGAAGGAGGAAGTGAAGGGGAGGGGGGGAGGAGTCGCGGCTTCGTCTTTGGCTGCGTTGAGGGGCGCGGTGTTGGCTTTTAGGGGGTTGGGCTCTGATTCTGCTTCGGCTGTTGCGTCTTGGCCTACAACACCATCATCATCAACTAAGATAACTTCATCGTCATCAACCGCCAAGATAACCTCATCATCATCATCATCATCATCATCATCATCAATACTAAACCCCTCTAGAAAAACAACGACGTCCCCCCCTCCCCAACAACGACCATCAACCCCCTCAACCACAGCCAAAGAAACCAAAGGCGCAACCCTAGCAGCAGCAACGGCAGCCTTCACCTCCGAAACCCCCCAAGCCACCTCGGACCAAAGCAGGAGAGGAAGCCAACAAAGCTCCGTCGCCGCATCGCTCGCCTTCCGCCAACGAGGATGCTTCTCTTCTTCTTCTTCTTCGACGACGACGACAACGTCTGTTCCTGTGCAGGCTTTGATGGAGCTCGTTCGTAGGAATGGTCGGTCCGGTCCGGATGAGGGGCGTGGTGGTGAGATTGGGGCTTGTGTGAGGAGGTTTGTTGCTTCGACCGTTGTGAGGAAGGGAGTTGGTGATGGGGAGGACGGGGGGAGGAGTGATGGGAGGGGATTGTGTAAGCTTGTAGTCGAAAGATTACGGCTTGTGAATAGGGGGAGGACGGCTTCGTCTGTGGCTGAGAGGGAGATGAAGAGGAGGAGGAGAAGGGAGACGAAGAAGACGAAGACAAAGACGAAGACGAAGACGAAGACGA
Organism: Ophiocordyceps camponoti-leonardi (nom. inval.); assembly: GCA_003339455.1. NCBI lineage: Eukaryota > Fungi > Ascomycota > Sordariomycetes > Hypocreales > Ophiocordycipitaceae > Ophiocordyceps > Ophiocordyceps camponoti-leonardi. The sequence goes on along the minus strand of PDHP01000026.1, from coordinate 220,103 downwards.
TGGAGAAGAGCAAAGAAAAGGAAAAGAAGAGCGATGTCGTTGTTCATTCAACTACCGTCAACAACAGCAGCAATAATACGATTCGAACCTCACCACCATCAAAACCATCTCCAACCTCAACCTCATCAACAACCTCAACCTCGTCATCAACAACTCACCTCCAAAAGCTAAGCAAGACCATCGTCAAAACAACACTCACAAACACCCTCTCCCTCTCCCACCCTCACCCCAAACCGAAATCCAAACCTCAACCCCCATCACCCATCACCATCCCCTACACCCTCCGTCCCTCGCTGCGCTCCCCCCCGCCTTCTTCCCCGTCATCCGCAACGCACCATCTCCAAGATAAATCATCATCGTCATCTTCGGCGACGCAGAAATCAGAGAGGAGGAAATCGCTCAAGGGGGGGAAGCACGCTCATCATGAGGGCTCGCGGAAGAGGTGGCAGCATTCCATACCCGCGCGTGAGAGGAAGAGGTACGAGGCAGTATGGGCTTCCAACAGGGGAAGTCTCCTCCTCCCCGATTCCCGTCCTCGTCCCCCTTCACCTACGGACTCACAACATCAACATGAACAAGAGGTCGAGAAATCGGAAGACTACGTCGCAAACATCGTCGTCAGGAACATATGGCGTCGCTCCCGCCTCCCGGACGAGGAGCTGGCCGAGGTATGGGACCTCGTCGACGGGAGCCGTCGGGGCGTGCTGTCTAGGGTCGAGTTCGTCGTCGGCATGTGGCTTATCGATCAGAGGCTTGGCGGGAGGAAGTTGCCTCATAGGGTGTCGGATGGGCTTTGGAGGAGTGCTGTTGGGTTGGATGATTGGGCGTAGGTCTGAGCCTAACCTTAACCCTAACCCTGTCATATAAGTGTAGATGTAGATGAATCGGCCCGACAATTCACCGATCAACCTCATCCCTCTCTCCTCCACGGAATCATCACGACAACCACCAAGATCCGAAACCATGATTCCCTCGTATCTTCGAAAATGGCCTCCTCTAAGAAAAATGCCCTTTTCAAGCACAGCCTTTCAAAATCCCCCTCCCAAACTCTACGCCTGGTCGGCAGCAAACATCGAGCCATCATCATCATCATCACCTCCCCTCCCCGAAAATCCCAAAGGAAGCAGAGGACGGGAAATCTTCATCGTCGGAGGCGGGAATATAGGTCGTCTCTTCGCCGTCTCTCTCGCCCGTCTCCCTTCCTCACCTAGCGTGACGCTCGTGCTCAACTCTTTCGAGAAATTAAAAGACTACACCTCCTCCGGTATCAGAATCGTGACTCCCCCCTCTGCGAACTTCACCTCAGCGCCCATCTCGTTAGAATACTGGACGACGAATCCCCCGCCGTCAGGACCGATCCGTCATCCCCCGCCTCTTTTGGAAACGGTCATCGTCGCGACCAAGGTTACGGACGCGGTGGAGGCGACGCTCAACCTTAGGGGTCACCTCGGCGCCCGCTCCGTCGTCGCCATGGCCCAGAACGGCTTCTGTCCTTTTTGGTCCCCCGGCGGAGAGGAGATTCTCGAAAGAGGGTGGGGATCGGTGGGGGACGCGCCTACGTTCATGGCGTGCGTGGTGTCGCATGGTCTGTATGCTGATGCGGCTCTGTCGGGGACGAGTGTCCACGCATCGGTGGGAGACGTCCTTTTCGGTCCCGTTTCCTCTGAATCTACCGTACCTGAAGACTCGTCATGTTCATACCTTACGGATTCCCTCCTCCGCGCCCCCCTCTTAAACGCAAAGGCCATAGCCCCAACGACACTATGGCTCTCACAGCTAGAAAAGCTAGTATACAACTCCACCATAAACCCACTAACGGCCCTCCTCCGCTGCCCCAACGGCGCTCTCATCTCAACACCCACAAGAAGCCTCGTGATAGACAACCTCCTCACAGAAACAAGCCAAATCCTACAACCCTTCATCAAGCACCGTAACCCCTTCCCATCTTCCGAAACGCTCATCTCCCCCGCTTCCTTCTCGCAGCGCTCCCTCCGCGCAAAGCTGCAATCCTTCATCCCCCGCGTCGCGAGGAACAGGAGCTCAATGCTCCAGCACGTCACAGCGGGCCAACCGACTGAAATCCGCGCCTTTAACGGCTGGCTCGTCGATCGCGCCGCGGAGCTCGATCCCGGTTTTGAGCCGGTGCTGCATCGGAGGCTCGTCTGGTTCGTGGAGGGGGCTGGGCCGGATGATGAGCCTTGGGACGATGAGGTGCTTCGGAGGAGGCTGCTTTCTTAGTTCTAGTTGACTTCTTTTGTCGTTGGCCTCCTTCTCTTCTCTGTTGTGTTGAAGGGCTTTATGTGAGACAAGTGGCCACTTCATCTTCACTTTTATGCAGCTGAGAGTCTCTGACCATTGCGAGAACGTCATCATCTTCAAGCGATTTCCGCATGTTATATCATCAGCCGCCTATGATCGTCTGACCCTGTAATAACAAGACACTATAACGAGATACTATGATAAGATACTATAAAGGGATGCTATAAAGGGATATACATATATATATTATATATATCTGCACAAACGTATGCATACTTCTACATCTATACCATATAATAAAACCAACAGTGGCATCAACGTCACAATAACCACCGCCATTATTCCCTCCCTTCCCCCTTTTGAATTTCCTTCCCCCCCTCACAAAGCAAACATCACCACGGCCGCTGCGAGTGCGTCATCTCCATCGACTCCGGCAGCGATGCCGCCTTGGGCGAAAGCGACTGCCACAGCTGCTCCGGCTCTTCGCCCGTCAACTGACCCGCCCGCTCGCGACACGCCGCCGGCGTGAAGCCTGAGCCGACCTTGTGTGCCACGATCCGCCATTTCTCGTTCTCGTAGTCTTGCAATGACTTGCGCAGCTTCTGATCCTGTCCAAGGGAGAGAGAAGATGAAATAACCTTTAGCACATCACGCATCACATCACTTCGGCAAGCAAAAAGGACAAAACATACCATCTCGTCCGTCCACAGCGTCGTCTTCGCCTTCAACTTGGTGCAGTAACGCACTTGCAACGTGCCCGATGACCGACCCGGGAAAAAGTCTGCTATCTGCTTCCAAGTCAAGTTCTTCTGCTCCTTCAGCTCAATCAGCAGCTGGTCGTCTTCGGCCGTAAACTTGAGCTTCGGCCCGCGCGGCCTCGGCGCCGGCGCCGGCATCCCCACCTGTCCGACCATGCTCGGCGCCGCTCCGCCGCCTTCCTCTCGACGCATGCTCTTCGAAGGCGGGCCGAGGTCCGGTAAGTGATGATGGTGATGCATCTGCGCCTGTGCCGGCTCCGACCCGTAGCCCTCGAGCCCCGAAGTGTCGACGACGGCCACCGAGAGGTCAAAGTCTTCCGGCCGCGATCGTTTGCCCAGCGGCGCGCTGTACGACGCGTAAGGCGACTGGTTCGGCGGAGAGACTGCTCCGTATAGCGGCGTCGACACGTTGCTAGCCGCGCCGAAGGGGACGTGGCCCAGCCGGTGGCCCTGAAGAGCGTCCATCGATACCTGCGGCGACTGCTGTTGCTGCTGTTGTGACTGCTGCTGCTGCTGCTGCTGCTGCTGCTGCTGCTGCTGCTGCTGCTGCTGCTGCTGCTGCTGCTGCTGCTGCTGCTGCTGCCCGGCGCTCGCTTCCGGCTGCTTCTGGCCCATGGCCCCTATCGAGAGGCTCGGCAGGTGGCCATGAGGCGACGACTCGGCCGCCGCCGCCGCCGCCTTGTTGATCGCCACCGTCGAGCACACGCCTGGAAGGTTGACGGGTGACGGGTGTTGTGAAGATGGTGCTAGTGAGGACTGTCGTTTTGTCTGCTGCTGCTGCTGTTGAGACTGCGGCTGTGAAGGCTGTTGCACCGGCGATGACTGATGATGGAGGCGGTGATGATGATGGTGTTGTTGTTGTTGTTGTTGTTGTTGCTGCTGCTGCTGCTGCTGCTGACCTTGTGTCTGCTGAAACGGATTCTGCGGCTGCGGATGCTGCTGATGATTATGATGGTGAGCGATAGAAGAAGGCGGAGGCGGTGGGAGATGTGGCTGCGGCGGAGGTTGCCCCGGCCCAGGTTGGTAAGCCGACTGCGGATGCTGGTGATGATGATGATGATGGTGATGATTATATGCGTGCTGAAGCTGCTGCGTCAGTCCGCCCGTATGCGAACCCTGACCAGAGTAGTCCACATTGTAGCCGCCGACTCGATAGTTGTCCGCCAGCGTGACTCCAGCCCATGGGTTCCGCCAGAGCCCTCGACTCTGGACGGTCTCCACGCTGTGAGCGGACAGAGTTGTCTCTCCGGGCCACGGACTCGGCTTAGAGGATGGATTGATTAAGTTTGCCTCTGCGTTCTGATAATCGTCGTGACTTTCTTTCCGTCCGTCTCGAGACGGGGCCTCTCAGCCAGCTCAGCTTCTTTGCTATGCATGACTGTTAGCGTGACTCCATTTCATCAGACCAAAGGCCTGAATAAAGGGAAGACGGCCTTAGAAAAGGCAGCTACTTTCATAGAATCGTCTACGGAAAGCGAGTGAAAGAGCTTCTTCTTTTTTTCAACTGAACAGCAGTGACGCAGAAAAAAGGAGAAAAAAAGGGGGGGACGCTTCGGGCTGGCCTACTCTGTGCTATAACCCAACGTTATAGATGACGGTCTCTGCTGTCCAAAACATGTGTCACGATGCTTGCCTGCTTCTGGGAGCCTGTGAGACGGATTCCCCCACCCCCTTTCCAGGCTTGGTCAAACAACGAACTTCTCCCAAGCTTCGTCACAGCGATGGCTTCGTCAAATATCGAATTACTCCAGGCTTCGTCAAATACCGAATTAAAATGATGACTCTTTTCCCAGTCGAGTGTATGTATGTATGTGTGTATATAAGTGTCGACAACTTTCGATGCTTGAAATTCTGCTTCAGTGATGGGAATTAATTATATCGTCGTCGTCGTCGTCGTCGCGTCTTCGTCTTCGTCGGCTTCGTTAACTTTCGTCGTTAGTTTCGTCTTTGTCGTGGATGCTGCCTCACGCAGCAGTCGGTCAAAACCAAAAGCTAACCAGGAGGTCCGTCGGAGCTGAAGAAAAATCGTAATTATAGCCGCCGTTGTACTGGAAAGGGGACTGGATTGATCGGGGAAGGGAGGGGAGGGGGGAGTAGAGGGGGGGTGGTCAAAATGAGTGGGGAGGAGGCGAGAGGGGAAAACGGGGGGGAAGGGGTGTCTGTTTTTGAAAATAAAAGAAGCGCTCCAAGAGGAGGGGAAAAGGAACTGCAAAGTGTTATAGTAGGACGGACAAGGCTGTCCATCGAGGATGCCGGTACGTGGGTCTCGAGCTTGGCGCCGGCGTGGACAGCCCTCGGCCGGTCGGGCCGTGTAGCGAGAGACGCCGCGGACAAGCGGCTACGGTGAGCAGGAAAGCTATCGGGGAATAATCTGTCGAAGCTGTTCCGTCAAAGGCTTTTGGGGTCCATTCCAGGTCATGATGCCACTTGGATGCATGCTTGGGTGTCCACTTGTTCAGTTGTTGCTCATGACGAGTGATCCGGGACGACCAAGCACACCGACAGCGGGGACCCCCAAGACCTGGACTTGTACATATTCCTTTGATGCTCCGGAAGGGGGGGGGGGACACGGCAGCGGGGGTGAGGGGGGGGGGGGACAAACATGGGTGAGAGGGGGGGAAAGGGGGGTGTAGCGATAGCCTAACCATCATCGGACTCCCCGTCGATTGCTGATGCTCGCCCGAGTGATGATCCTTCCCGCGTGGCTTCTGCGAGTTTACAACAGGGCAGGGGAACAAGAGGAGGCGAGATAGTGGGAGTTGCTGGGACCAACAAGGCGTGCTTGCGAGGCAACGACCGCATACAGTATCCGCCGAGACCGAGCGGGGGAGCAGCAAAGCATGCGTGATTCGTTGCCCTGGTCGGCCCAGCTTCGAGATTGCCGAAGCCGCCTGGCTCCAACATGGTTATGGTTATGGGGGGTGTGGGAAAAGGGGGTAAGGGGAGAGAAGGGGGGGTGCCCCATAAGACGGCACGGAGATGAAATCCTGGTTCCCCTCCAGGTCGTGCTTTGGGCTCACTCCGATTCGAGAGTAAAGATCCTGTGAGCAGGTCGGGGTGAGACAGGGAAAAGAAGACAGGGCGTACTGGTCGATGGGAAAATAACCGGGAAGGATAGGGGCATGAAGAATAGGAAGAAGTGTAGCGTGAGGAGTGCATATAAAGACGTAATCGGTGCAAGGAAAAGGCGACGACAACTCGAGTCGGGCAGGAAAAAGATCGACTGCGGCCCGAGCCCAGGGTGATGTGATGTGGACAGGAAAAAAAAACACCTTCTTCTCCCTCCGTCTGCTTTCTCTGCCTTTTCCATCTCCGTCCTCTGATTCGTCCTTGTCCGAGTCGGCCGAGACGGGGTTTTCCTTGCCCCGCAGAGAGGGACAGCAGAGGAGGATCCGACGACAGGGAGTAATAAATGTGCAGGAAGACGAGACGACGGTAACGAAGATGATGGACGAGTGGCCTTATTCTCTTCTCTCTTCTCTGTCTTTATCGTGTGTTCTCTTTGAATCTCTCAGTTGACCTGAGACGAGAGAGTGACAAACAACAGGTTCTCAGGTAGCGGTGATTGAAGAGACACGACCGAAAGGAGACGCCAAGGCGAACGAGTCAAGATTAGCTTTTTTCTTCCCTGAAGAGAAGCACTGAGATGCTCTTCGTCCCACTTCTTTCAGGAGAGGGTCGTCGGGGGTTCCTTGCGGGCGGACGACAGGGTGGGCCCCCGGATTCGCCTGAAGATGGGCGTCTGAACCGGTGCGGTGGAATATAGTCCGATGTTGTTTCCGCTGCCCCTTCTTCAGCGGAAGTATGATGGTATGTACATATGTATGTATTTGGACGAGGCTGCGATGGAGATGATGGGATGAAGGAAGAGGCTGAAGAGGAGGAGAGGGTTAGGGGAGAGAGAAAAACTTGATGGGTACTTTCCTTGCTAGACAGCTGGTTGCTCTTTCCCTTTCCTTTGATTCTCTCAACTTCTTGCCCTCCTGCCTTGGGCTTGGTCTCATGGCTTCTTGGCCGCACCTTCCTCGACGGGTTAAGCATAAGCCACGACTAGTAGGCACAGTATTAAAGACACACAACCATTTGTACATCTAGGGATACTCTATTATACATGTCACGAGTGGTTTTTACGAGGCCTTCTGTGGCATCTTGTTGTACATACAAAGACCGTACCGTACCAAGCAATGGCTTTTCACGGCGCAGGTCATACTGCAGTATATGCACTCAAAACTGCAGAAACCGCTGATAAATAAATACAGATTTATGCATGTCTATGAGTAAAACACGCCTACCAACCACTGGGTATGGTAGAAAAAATGCACTTGACATGAGAAAAGAGGCGACTTATAAAGCGTAAAGGAAACACGATAGTTGAAGTCTTGGACGAGTTTATTAAGGAAACGCTCGAGTTGGTTGCGTTGTCTTTGGACGAATCACCGCCTAAGATTGGCAACTAACTACCAGGCAGCTAACGAAGAGCCAACTAACTAACTAACTAACTAACTCATAACAAACCAACCAACCAACCCGCCAAAACAAACAAGCCTTCAACAACGAAGCTAATAATAAACATAGGAGAAGACGACGTCATCTTCTATCCGTCAACCCCTCTGTCCCCTTCTGCTGTCAAGCATCGCATCCAAAACAAGCACGCCAGATCACGCCGCTGGGATTTCGGGATTTCCTCTCCCAAGAAAAAGCTAATTGACAACAAGGCTCTGCAGATCGGGCAACAAGAAAGTACATACATGCTCCCATTGATAAGGACAGATCGGTGCCACAGCGGAGAATCCGATGCTGTTGTTTTGCTTCTCTTCTTCGTCCTCTTGGCTTGGATAAAGCTCCAGATATAGCCAAGCCTATGCATACTTGAAATCAGATATAGCCAAGGCCTTCCATGTCTATAATAATTCATTCTTTTCCCTCTCCTTCCGTCGGGCCGACTTCCGCCTGATATAGATTAACGGGTGTCTTGTAAAGTCCACACAGGGACAGGGGAGGGTATGATGATAAGGGGTACCGGACGAGCAGGAGGAGGAACAAAGGGGGTCTGAAAAGTAAAAAAAGACAAGGGATTTTCAGGGCAGAGAGAGGCGAATGCTTTACCTGTCATCTGTCTAAGGATCGACACCTCTCTCTTCCCGTGCTGAAACTGTGGCCCTGAGAATCAAAGATCATGATAGCCGAAGACGTCGTGGCTTGGGTGAAAAAAAGGGGAGGGAAGCTCCAGCTCCTGTATGTACATAACAGCACGAACTCGTCCTCTTCCGAATGGTCGTCACCGTTTCAATGAAGCAGATTCATGGGGATATCGACTGCGCTGTGATATAGGTACATCGGCCACGGTTGACCGACGAAGGAACGGGGTGCGCGGGTCAGAGGGCGCCGGCGCATGTAAATACATGCAGTTACCGCATATAGCCCCAGGTAGTAAAGAGGCATGAATCTATCTGCATCCATTGTGTCCATTATTACTGCAGGCGGCGTGTTGCTGTGTCCAAGATAGGCCAAGGGGCCGAGATATGTACATACCTGTATGTAGTCCGTCCTGTACCGACTTTCCCCTGAATCCTCACCATCCCCGTCCGTCCGTCTCATCGCTACCTATGCAGGTAAGAGAAACGCCACATAGAAGATATCATCCAGCATAGATTTATGTGCGTTGGAAGCAGGCCATTGCGTCCGTATGCATCTACATACATACATACATATCTAATGCAGTCTGCACGGCTGCTAGCACAAATCCAAACGACAACCTCGCCAGCCCCAACGTCACCCATAACCGAGGCCATTCACATATACATAGTGGCTATATGTATGTATGCTATAGGCATAACAGCCATAAACACTTCCATCCCAGTCCCTTCAAAATGAACCAAAACCAAAACCCACCCCCCAAGCTCCACGATAGCATCTGCCGACATGAAGGCGGCAAGAAACCAACCAATGCCGTCACCAAGCAAGCGAAAAACATCAAGATTTTTTACCTCGTCCGCTATGACTAGGTATGTAAAATACACGCCCCCCCCTTTCTCTCTCTCTCCCAACCTTTTCTCCACAAGCAGCGTGACTCGGAGCGGACCTTGTCGACTCTCTCTCTCTTTCTCTCTCTTATTATGCTTTTGGTTTTTTTTTCCACTTTTCAGCTTGATCCTAGCCCGCTTTCCCGGGAGCGCCTATAGGCTGGCTATAGCCGCTTCCTCTCTTTCTCTTATCCTATAGCCTAACCTAGCCTGTGTATCTTGCCTATAGGCTCCGCCGGGAAGAGCACACAGAACGCTATAGAAGGACGAGTAGAAGAAGAGAGTAAAGCAGGCCAGCCACTATCCGTCCTCCATAGGCTTTTTCCTCTACCTAACCTCTTCTTCTTTCTGCTTCTCCTTCTAAAAGCCGTAGAAAAACACGTCACACGGCTACGACGGAGAGATTTTCCATAAAGAAAGATTTAAAAAAAACCCTCCTCCTGAGCTCCGATCTACCCTTCTTTCACCCCGTCCCTTTTCCGCCGGGGAACGTGTCCGCGGTTAATAAAGAAGCAGAGACAGGAATAGAAACACAGCTGCTGTGTTCTATGTATTTCTCTATCTGCAATGCCACGATAGCATCATTACCACCGCATAGGTAGTCCACACACTACAGCAAAGCCGACCCAACAGGAATCTCAACGGGGGCAAAGTCCGTCCTGCCAAGACCGACTGGTTGGAGGGCGTAGGTCGGCGTGTTTATTGCGGTATCCGTTAATATGGATGCATTTACATCCTATATTGTATAGTACATACATTCTGGTGAATGGTAGTTTTGCTGCGAGTCATGCGGATCCTCGGTGTCCCCCCTGATCGGTATGGTGTGTCTTTAATGTCCGCCGTCCTGGACAGCCAGCCAGCAAGCCAGCAAGCCCAAGAAGCCAGTCCCCTGGGCCTGCCTTGCCAACGATGTTCGATAGCCAAGTTGAATCCCCTCCGTTGACAGAGATTCCGTCCTTCTCCCTGTCTCTGTCTATCTCTTGACGCCCCCTTCTCCGTTTCTCCATATCTCGCTCACCCTCCATCATTCTCTCTCTCTCTCATCAGTCTCTCCCTCTCAGAGAGAGTAATAGGTCCTATATCATGCAGTCACAATAATAACAACAACACGCACGAGTCAATATCAATCCTTGCCCATAATCCAACAACAACAAACTCCTTTCAACGCCCGACCCCGAGAAGAAAATAGCACATTCATCTCTTCTCAACAAGAAACAGACACTCCCCACCAAACCCATCAATATAAACAATATACACTAATAAAAGCCCTCGTCCTCTAACCTAAACATAACCCGCCGATCCTATACCCTTTCTCTCCATCTATCACGCATGTTCTTATAAAAGAAACGAACGCAGGGTAATCAAACCCAGCTGATGCTTCTTCAACGCACGGTACGCTTATGAATCCAATATCTACATAAATAAGACTGTAGCACGCCTCTATTCTATCTCTGACAGCTTCTTTTTACCTCCGAGAGGCTCCGACCCAAACCAAACATCGTGGTGAAAAAAGATGTTGTACTAGTATTACCCATCATACCAATCCCCCCCCCCCCTTTATCTGTTGCCTCCCCTTTCCCCGTATGTACATATGGATTCACATCCTTGCCTTCACCTCACGATATAATGCTATCCAAGTTCAATAGAATGATTATCCGTGTAAAATACGCCCCCCCTCCCCCTTCCTAATCACCCACTCCCTCATATCATGCAATCAACTCTCCACTCACCACCCTCACTCCCTCTCCCTCTCACCTGTGATGCCTCTCCATATGTGCATATAGCGTCCCCGCGTCCTCCCAGCCAGCGCCCTCTCTCCCCAATAAAAATCATCGTCTCGAACGTTCTATCCGTACTACTCTTCTCCCCTTCTCTTCTTCTTCTCCTCCTCTTCTTCTTCTTCCTTTTTACCTTTCCTTAGCTAACCCTCCTTTTACCCTCCCAACTTCTCTCTCTCCCCATCATATGTATACCCCAACCTCACCGACATCTTCATCTGATCAGATCTTTATATATATATAGACAACTAAATGCCTAGATCAAACACATCATCCATCCTATCCTCCCACGCCCGTGAAATCTATGTATGTATGTATCTATATACACATGTAAACACACATCAGTCCATCCCCATCATCGCAACGCTCCAACTACACCCGTAACCCTACACAAGTAATGTATCTATCACCGGTGGTAGCCCGCCATCAACCGGCAAGGTAAGCGTTACAACCTACAACCTACAACTCTCACACAACAACAACAACAGCAACATCAAGCCTCTCCTTTTTTCAAACCACACTCTGCCCGGAGAAAGCTTCATGCCTCTTCTTCCGTTTCTTTTCCATTCGGAATCAACTACACCCCTTCATCCCGAGACCTCCTTTCCGATCCCGACTTGGCCTCATCGCCTTCCTTCCACTCCCTTTCTCGGTAAGAATAAGCCTCTTTCACTCTCTACGCCGAGCAAGCACTTACATCACCAGTCCTGGTGAGGAAAAACCAATCTGTTAACCATAGCAAACACATCTGTATACATACATACTCAATACACAAATACCATGTTCGCACCTGAGTACCTTCATAACCCCCCAAGACTCACTTGCCTCACATCTTCCACCAAAGCATCCTGATCCCTTCGTCCGTAATCTCTCTCTGTTGCCTCATTCTTTTCTCTCTCATGCCATGTCTTCGCTACCAACCTGTGCATGATATCCGTCCACCCCTTCTTCTTAGTACATAAAGCCAAAGCGTGCTATCAAAACCCCTGAATGAAATTCTTGCACGCATACACCCTTCCCTTCCCTTCCCTCCTCTCAGCTTTTCCCACCTCACTCGAAATTGTCGCTCCCGTCCACCCACAGATCCTCCATCTCGGCAAAGCTCTGGAAGTGTACCGGCCGGTGCTGCTCGCTGTAAAACGGCACCGGCGTGTCCAGCTTGACGTGCACCGCCTTCTTCTCCATCCCCGCGAACGCGCTCCCCATGAAGCTGTAGTTCCACCTGCCGTCGTCCGGAACCAGGAAGAAGCCCCTGAACCGCGGACTGAGGAGCAGCTTCCGCTTCTCCCCCATCGTCGTCGTGAAGCCCTGCGGCTGGTCGCTCTGCATGTCCGTGTTCTCCGCGCCCCATTTGTACCCGTGAGGCGTCAGGCCCCACGCCGAGAGCGAGACGCTGCCCGGCGTAAACGACACCGACACCGTCACCGTGTTCGTCTTGTCCAATTCCTCATGCCTGTCCAGCAGCCGCGCGTGCTCCGTCACGTCAGAAGCCGACATGTAAGGCAGCTCGTTGCCCGACACGGTGTGAATCACTCCCAGCGGCTCCAGGTCTTGCAGCAACTCGTTGTGCGGAAGCGCCTGCGGCAGCTGCACGTTGCGCAGCCCGCCAATCTGCGGAACCATGACGATGCACCGAATCTCCATCACCTGGTCGTTGTCCGGCGGCGGGGATCCGTACAGGTAGCCTGCCACCTGCACCCGCAGGTCCGCGATCGTGATGAAGCGCTTGATGATGTTGTTCGGCATCACGTACGTCGTGTCGTCCAGGCTGTTGTCCACCGACGAGATGTAGATGTTCTTAGTCCTAGCCCTCAAGTTGGACGTCGCTATCGCCCTCGTCCGCCACTCCGTCTTGGACGCAAACGTCTGCTGCTCAAAGTTCGACGTCGTCACCACCACAATGTCCTCGCCGTGTACGTTCTGCGTCTTCGTCGTCACCGCCGTCAGCTGCTGTTGCTCTTGCTGCTGCTTCTCGATCTCGGCCGCTTGCTGCCTCTGCATCGACGGTGCCGAAATCTCCATGCCCAGGATGATGTCTCGCACTTCGCTGCTCGTCAGGCTCGACACGTTGACGTTGTTCTTCTTTCCGTAGTCGTTGAGGATCAGGTCCCGAAGCTGCGTCTCCACCTTGATCCAGTCTTCGTCCTTGAGCGACGGCCAGATGTGGTGATCAAGCGTGATGACCGTCTTGTCTGGTCGCAGAATCATCTTCGTCTTGTCCGGATTGACATGAAGAGCACGCAGGATGAGAATCAGACGGGAAAAGGCCGTGTAGGACGAGATACTCTTCAACCACTCGTCGTAAAGATTGAACAAGACCATCTGCGGTTCCGTCGCTCGCAGGATCATGTCGCCCAGCTTCTCCACCTTCATTGCCGCCTGGAAAGGGAGTTGCAGTTCCGACGCCCGGATAGAGATGTTGGGAAAGTCGACCAGCTGAACCTCAAGAGGGTCCAGGAGACCCTTTCGCGTCACGATGAGCTGCTTCGGCTGCTCCTCCTTCGGCAGAGACCGGATCAGGGCTGCCACTTCTTCCGCCGTCTTCCACTTGGCAAGCTGTCCGAGACGCTTCTGTCCCGCCCAGACGCTCGTGTGGATGATCTTCAGGAAGAGCTGTCCAGTCCGCGGGTTGAAGATGAAGATGGCACCATTGATCGGCTTGGTCGTCAAGTTACCTTCGAACGTCTTGTGAATCGTGACGCGGTAGACGTTGGTGTCGTCGATGAACAGCTGGATCTGGTTGCTGAACAGCTCCGAGTAGTTTTGCGAGTTAAGGAACTCCTGGTTGCTCTCTGATGCATACAGCTGCAAACCCTTGCGAATGCGCTCTCGCAAAACGTACAGCGCCGGGTTTGCCTTCATGATCTTTGCCATGGCTTGCTGAACGAGCACCTTCAGTCCAGGAAAGTACATGCCAAATGCTGCATAGAGGTTGTACGCAAGATCGATGCCGATCATGAGCCCGGTGGCAGAAGGGTAGATGCTCGCGCTGTCAGTCGTGTAGTCCAGATACTTGGCCCGAGTGTATCGCTCAATGTCGTGCGAGTCGTAGTCTCCGTACCGCAGCTGCACGTCGATCCAGAACTTGTTCGTCGTCGTCGGCTCGATCACGTCTTTCGTATCGTGAAGCTGCGACGGCCGCGTCACGTTCCACTTGTGGCTGGCGAAGAGGAGAATGTCGGCGCATGAACTGTTCATCTTGTACGACTTGCGAGGATGAATCGTCTCCTTCTGGACCGTCTCGATCCCGAGCGACTCTAGTTCCTGATCGAAGACTTGACAGAGATCCATCACCACCGACTCGTGGATCTTCTGCCACAAATGCGCTCGGAATATTTGGATAAGCGAAATCTTGAGCGTCGGAATCTTGCCGTGAAGGAAGATTCCTGTAAGATCGAGCTGCACCTGGAAACCGACATAGACGTTGGCTCGGTTGATGGTGGGCGACCACCACAGCGTGAATCGACGGTTGGGGATCTGGTTCAGACCAGACCTTTGAGCGTTGGTGAGCTTTTTGAACTTCATCGACTCCTCGAACCCGGACGCCTTTTCCCAGAAGAGACCCTCCCAAGATGGAAATCCCGTAGCCTTGAACAGAGTGTGCTCCAGAATCGTCTCCACGCCGCCCAGAGCCTGGATGACGTCCGTCCGGTAGGCATTGAGGTTCCAGAGCTTGCCATCGTGTCGCTGACTCGTCCACCAAAACGGGTTGCTCTTCATGAGCTGATACACCTTGAACTCGGAACGGGCCCGGTAGCCCTTGTCGAAGCTCAGCGTGCTTCGGTCCTTCTGGAAGAGCGTGTTGATCCTGGGCAGACCTCGGTCCCAGCTATCCTCGAGGTCTTCCAGAGTCAGTCGACGATTCTGCTGATTCGCCTCCAGTCGTTTCTGGGAATATTCGGTCCAGACACGCTGCGAGTCGATGAACTCGGCCTCCCAAGGAATGATGTATCGGAAGATGTTCGGAATCAGCGTCTCCTCCTCGTGCGACATGCCGGCCCGGTAATGTGTCACGCCGGTGTCAGTCTGCTTATACCAGCGCTTGTCGCTCGCGGGAATGAGAATATGTGACCCGGATATCATGCCCAGGCCACCCAGCTCCTTTGGCGTGTAAAATACGGCCGGGGGAAAACGCGATGGCATTTTAGAGTTGAGCCCAATCTTGACCCTGGTCTGTATCTTCGTCTCGCATTTGACAATCGTATCCAAGAGATTAATAGTCGACACGGCAGCCTCACGATAGTACGTGAACAAAGCGATGAGGGCCGTGTTCCATTTGTTGGCGATCTTGGTGAACGTTGTCGAGCCAGACGACATGAGAATCTGTCGGATGCGGTTGTTGAACTTTTGAATGTCTTGCTCGGTAACCTGAAGAAAGGCGTACGCCGTCCTCTCCTTCGTCGTGTTGTCAACTAGCGACCACACGCTGTCCTTGATGGGGAAGTCGTCGTTCTTGTTCCTAATCTTCGGCAGAATCCTGACCTCAAATCCGCACATTGAGAACAGAAGGTTGGGGTTGTCGCGGCTGTACACGCTGGCAAAGCTGTCGTCCCAGTCGATGGTGGTCACAGACCGGGGCAGCCGATTCTTCAGGTCCCAGAAGACAGCTCGGCCAAGGTTCACATCGTGCCGCATCAAGCGCATGCGAGAGTCGCGCGGCCAGCACTTCTTGCTCTTGTACCCGATGACATTTTCAAAGTTGGGATCGGGCTGCTCCGTGAGGAACCGCTGGATGAGATCTCGCGATTCCTCCGCCGTGAACCGCAGGAACACCCAAATCTTGTCGATGTAGCGGGAGTAGAGACGGATGGGGTGCCTAACCTCCGTTTCTCTATCCCTGAACTGCAAAAAGTCGTTGGGGCTCTGCGGCGGGCCGGCGATCTCGCTTGCTCGCTGTGGACCCAGCAACAGGAGGTCGAGAACCAAGCCGTAATACTGAAAGACGAAGGCGGAAAATTGAAGACCACGTATCATGCCATAACTATTGACATGGTTCATGTCCTTGTATGTGAGCTGAACGTTGTTCTTGGCCGTGATGTAATCCGCCAGGTTGTGGTCCATGATGAGTCTCAGCAGCGAGTTGAGGAGGGTCAGTTCCATCTTTTCGTAGACCTTGGAGAGCTCCGTCTCGATCATGACATTGCATTCGCCGTCCTTGGTCTCCCACACTTGGCTGAGGTTGTTGATGCCCTGTGCCCACTTGAAAACCAGTAACGGTGGGACCTCCGAGTCTGACGGCTTGATCCAAGCGGGGAACAGGTGCCGCTGATCAGCCTGGTACCAGAGATACTGATCCAAGTAGGCGTCGCTAATCTTTTCGATGGGCTCGATGTCGTACACAGGGTTGATGGTGCTGTAATTATCATTCATGTCGATGTTAACCTCCTTGAACGCCCGCTGCGTCAAAAGGAATCGCTTGATCCTCTCCAGCGTGGTGCCCGGGCTGTCATAGGCCTGTTCGATGAGGGCTAGCTCTTCTCTCTGGCTCTGGTTGAGGCGCCCCTTGACGGAGTAGGCTTCTCTCAGACGCTCAAGAGCGAGAATCAGGATCTTGGTGTCGTGTTTGTACGACACGCTGGGGAAGGGGATCGGCGAAAACTTTCGTGACTCTAGCCAGTGGACGGTGGTGGTGTAGATGGCCACAGCCTCTTCAGAGGATACGTAGGGACCGTCCTTCATATGATTGTGTTGTCGTTCCTGCTCCGCCTTGAGCCACAGCCGCGTCAGGCGCCCGACGTTCTTCTTGGCGACCGTCTTGTCTACCGTCGCCCCTCGCCGGATCCTCTCCCGATTGTAGTGAGCGACGGAAATCCACCAGTCGGCCTTGGACTTGACATATCGCAAGATGATGTTCTCGATCGGGGCCGGCAAGCCAGGGACCTTCCACGGAATGTTGCTCTTCCAGCATCTCCAGGCTTCAGACAGGTGTTGGAGCACCGTGTTCACCTTGTTCTGCTTGATGCCCTCCGGCATCATGTCCATCAGGTCGGCCATGACCGACGCACGAAGCTCCAGGTCGAAATGTGACTCTACGCGCTGCTTCGTCACGGTCTTGGCCACGCCTTTGCTATGCCGGCCCTCAAATTGGCGCGACAGCAGGTTCCCGAGCCACCTCTCGAGAAGAGGAATGATTCCTCGCATGAAGAATAGCCATACCCGCCACGCGGGAGCCCAGAAGCCGCAGCCCGGGCCCTTGCCGACCGGATTGGTGTTAAACCGGTAGTAAATGAGATGCTTCAAATCCTTGCAGGTCCGGATCTGATGCATCAACTTATATTTGTATCGATACATGCCCGTAAGCTGTCCCACATGGTTGAAGGCGTACAAAATGCCGTCGGCCAGCTGAAAAGCGTCGATGTTTCCTAGCCGATACTGAACTTGAGCGTCGACGATGAGCTTCGTCAACCGCAAAATTTCTCTCATCAGGTGGAAGGCATTGCCGAATCTGGACTTCTTCCGTTCCTTCGTCGTCAGTGTCTTGACGGGCTTCAGGTTGAAGTTGTAGTCGAGATGTAGGTATGTGAGATTCTTGCGATGGATCAAGAGGTTCAGCATGTTGAAGCCCTGGCGACAGACTTGCAAGCCTGCCTCGACCCAGTCGATGGTCGTCTGCTGGAAGAACTTGGTCTGCTTCAGCGACCTCAGGAGGTTCTGCCTGTTTTGTGCCTTGGGGCTCTTCCGATGAAGATCGTTGAGGACGTAGTTCTTGAGAAGCTTCTGGTACGAGACCCGGACCTTTACGGGAGGGCGATCGGAAGGAGGGTGCTCAAGGTACCACTGCTTGACCAGCGGCACATCCTGAGCCCGGACCATCCGGCCGGACCGCCTGTTAAACGGGTACGGCGCCCACCACAGCTCGATGGCCGCCGATGTGTCGGCACTCGAGAGCTCTTCTTCGGCCAAAAAGGGTTCCATCTCAAAAGGCAGTTCAAGCGCCTCTTCCTCGGGCTCCGCGTCATTCCCCGGCCCAAATAGCTGATCTTCATGGGACACGTTGACATTTTTGGGGGCGACGGTGCGAGAGGAGATGGGGTTGATGCGTCGGTCGAAGTGGAAAGGGGGGAGATCAGGATCGTCAGCACGGTTGAAGACGACCTGCGGGTGCGAATGCCACGACAGGTGAACACTGCGAGGCAGAGAGTTGTAGAGGTAGGGATAAGCAACCCGAAACTCGGTGCGAATGGGATTGCGGAAAATGATGCGGTCGATGGCGTTAAACTCGCCAAAGTCTTCGTCGTTCGGGTCAATATCCTTATACAGGGGCTCGAAGCGCGGTCCTCCTGGGAGAGCGACGTTGAGAGCCTTTGCCGTCAAGAAGCTCTTCAGATCGAAAAGGTAGTAATAGTTCTTGTCGACAACGTCCGAGATGAGCGGACGGCTGAGACGGAACAGCGTTGCCATCTGCGGCAGCGTCAAGTTCCAGCTTTTGTAGCTCGGACCGTTGACGTGTGGCGTATCGAGGAGCGGTCGGTGGTCGTAGAACCATTCGTACACGGCCTCATCCTCGTCTTCGTTGAGTTCCATCTGGATGGGCTCAAGAGGCTCCACGTCCTCGATGTTTTCCGACCATGACAGAGGCGGTTCTTCATCGTCGAAAGGGGGGAAGCGCATGCGTTTGAATAATCTTCGATCGGATTTCTCCTTTCGCATGAATGTCCACATCATGGCCCACTGCGTGAAGAACACTGGCTCAATAACGCGAGGTATCTCGTTGACCAGCGTCAGGCAGCCGTTGACGTGGTACAGCACCTTGACCTCGCGCGCCGATTCCCACGGCATCGGCATGTTCTCCAGAAGTTTCATGACAGCATGCGGCATGAATTTCAAAGCGCCAAGATAACTGCGTTTGTCGTTTGTGTACTTCTTCTGCGACACGTCGCCGATATCTTTGACAATCTTCCGCAGGTGCTCGGGGGGCATGTCGGCCTTTTGCGTCTGAACGAAACCGGCCTTGCGCTTCTCTCCGAATCTGTTGCGCTGGTGACGAAGCCATTCGACCTTCTTCTGTGCAAACTTGGCGATCTGAAGATCAGAGTGAGGCTGGTAGCCAGGCCGAGGAGGGGCGGGCGTCGACGGGGGAGGTGGCATCGACGACGATGGAGGTGGTGGCGGGGGAGGAGGCTGCATCGGCGGTGGAGGAGGTTCCCACCCTGGCGGCGGGGGAGGAGGAACGGAAGACATGATGACGATGATGATTTGGCGATTCTCCTAGTAGGGGGTTTGAACTTGTCGGGCTAACGCCCAGGCGCGTCGGGGAGGCGCTGGAAGCTTGCGTCTCCCCAGGCGCTTAAACGAGTCGGCGCAGAGAGTCTCGCGATGACGGATCAGATAAGACGACTGCCTATGTCTCGCGATGAAGCGCGACGAGAACAAGGCGATGGAAGTTGTGCTTGACGTGATGCCGTGAAGGGTGAAACTTTTGGCGGGACGTTCGAAGGGAAGAAAACGGTGAGATAATCACATTCACGTGACTATCGCTCAGCTGTAAGCCTAGTATTTTAGAGTCACGAATCATGACTATCAGGACTACGAATGCATGGGGATTCGGGCAATATTCCTTTACAGATGCAAAAGAAGGCTCTTTGGAAAAAAAGAGATGCGGACTTGAGCTCCCTTATTACCATTTTTCTCTGAAAGAACTGTCGATACGCTGATGCAGACATTCAGAAGTTGGGCATGATCCATGATCTACATTACATAAGCAAGAGCTTCCCCCCATATCCCCACCGAGAGCAAGCGAGAGCTCAACCGTCAACCACCGCCAAAGAGGAGGCCACGACAAGATACATTCAAGATGGCAAAGCTAAGCACGTCAACCTTAGTATACTGGAGGCTCGATGCTAATTGTACTGAATTATAGGGTACACGCCGGATCCGGCTTTGTCCAAGCTGCAGGGTTCGTCACCAATGCCATTCCCCCTCCCGTATCAGCCTCTGATGCTGGCGAACAGCGATGCAGACGAATCGCCACAAGTATTTCCGTTGGAATCGACGAACTGCCACAATCACCATCATGTACATGGTCGTCGTACCGGCCATCCTCGGTTACGTTGGCTACAAGACTGACGTGGGTTATGGAGGGCCCTGTCAGGTAGAGATGCTGACAAGCTTTCAGGGCCTGGTTGACCTACGCGCGAAACGAAAGGGTGATACTATATTTGAGCGATGAGAACAAGATCAGCGACTTGGGGGCAATTCAATTGCTTTGGGGCAGTGAAAGAGCTATGTTCCTAGCTTGCGATTGCTGGGTAAAGTATGTATGTATATACCTCAAGCCCACTGCCAAAGACGACGCCTCTCTCAGATCTGGGTATAATGTATCAGTCCTCCTGCCTCAGCCCAAGTACCTCAGCTTGATTTACCATCGACTTGCGCCTCGTCTCGGTGACATATCCGGTAGGGTTTCCCCTCGTCTCCATTCCCCCTTGGGCACGCCTCCGCCAGCACCTCCAGGACAGCCATCTCTTCGTCCGGTGCGGATACTACGGCCGCCACTCAGGCCGTTCTCCCGATTGCCATAGGTCCTGGCGTTGGACGCCGGAGCCACTGATCCATCCGAGAGAGGCGGCAAGATGGCGCAAGACACAAAGTCTCCGGCGACGAATCGGGCGTCATTCAGTGTCCTGCCAATATCGTGATTGTTTCTCGACGTGCCGCCCGCAGCTCCCAACTCGGACGTCTCTGCTCCCGGTCCGCCCTGCCCGATGACGATACTACCGAGGTCCTTCACCGCATAGCGAGGCAGCCCATCGCCGAACGATGCCGTGCTTCGAAGGTCAGGGTAGACGAGCTGAAAGACCAACCTAGTGCCGATGGCAGGGTGTGGAAGAGCGCAAGGCTTCGATGCCATGAGCTCCATGGCGAGCTCGCTCAGCGTACAGCTGGGCCATGTGTAGAGGGAGACGTGAGGCGGTAGAGTTTTGGATGCGAAATCCTCAGGCCTGCGTCGGCATTTCGTCAGCCCAACAAGCTTGTCGAGAGCTTGATGCAACTTACCGATAAAAGGCACCCGTCTTGTAAATGAGATGCACGAGAAAGGGAGCGGAAAGATGGCGTTGACTGTCCCCAGAGCGGGAAGACATGGCCAGGAGTCGGTAGCGGAGGACTGTGAAGCCTCCAATGAGATTCAATCAGTCCATCGGAGACTTGACAAGCAGTGGCATGGCTGTGTGCTAGAAGGTACTTTGAATGAATGATTTCCGAGGGCGAGAGGTGAGGAGGCCTCGGAAGTTGATCGGGAGAAAGATGATCCGGCCATGTTCCCAAGAAGGCCCACCTCGGCGACTCACGACATCATCCACTTCACATCTACAGCATCAAAAGAAAGAAGCAGAAAACAAAACACACTGCACCCGGAGAGGTGTCACTTAGCCATCATGGACTTCGCCGCGATGATGAGCAAGGAGCTAAACAAGGTGAAGCCGAAGGAATCGGACCAGAAGTACCTAAAGCGCAGCGACATGGAAGCCAAGCGCGCAGCCGCATACGAAGCCGAGCAAAAAGCGATCGAAGCCGAACGAGAAGCCAAAGCCGCAGCCAAGCGCAAGCGCGAGGAAGAACAAGCGGCCGAAGCAGCAGAGCGCGAAGAGAAGCGTCGGAAGCTGGCCGAGGCCTCGAGACTTCGTCGGCAGGAGCTCGAGCTGGAGGAGGAGCGGGCGCGGAGGAAGCGTCTCGGCCTGCCGGAGCTGAAAAACGCGAATGGGGATGGTGGCGATGGCGATGCCGGTGCGCTGGATGGGGAGGCGGATGCGGTGGAGGAGGAGAAGCTGGTTGAGGGATTGCGGGCGTTGGGCCAGCCTGTTCGGCTGTTCGGCGAGTCGCAGGCGGCGAGGCTGCGGCGTTATCGCAAACATACGACTGTCATGACGGATGGGCCTATCCCGACGACGCTACAGCTCGTCGACGGCCCGCAAATGAAGGTCGACGGATCCGTGCCCAAGGATGCAGAAGGCCGCAAGTGGCTCTTTCGGCAGCTGGCTAGCTACTTTACCATGGTCCTCGTCGAATATGAGCGGGCTGTCGAGGGCGAGAAGAGAGATACGACGGCGAGCAAGACGGCTTACAGTGCCATGGTGCAGACGAGGGAAAACATGAAGCCGGTTTGTCTCGCATCTTCTTTACGAACCCTTTTCCCCCCCACCCACCTTCAACTCACCAATCTCCTTGTCTGCTTTTACCCTGCTGTCACTTATGAATTCGAAGCAGAACCACCCACCTTGAAACCTTGCTTCTTTTTACTGACGGCGCACAACAGCTCTTCCGCAAATTCGAAGCAGGCAATATCGACAACTCCCTCCTAGAACCCATCGTCGAAATCGTCAAGGCGCTACAGGAACGACGCTACCTAGACGCCAACGACGGCTACCTCCGTCTCAGCATCGGCAAGGCCGCCTGGCCCATCGGCGTCACCATGGTGGGTATCCACGAGCGAAGCGCTCGGGAGAAGCTCCACGGCGGCGAAAAGGGTCACGTCATGGGCGACGAAGTTACCCGCAAATACCTCCAGAGCATCAAGCGGTGCCTCACCTTTGCGCAAGTGCGGTGGCCGCCGGATGATTTGCGGCAGTTGATGGGTTGAAGAGGAGGGATCGCGTCTTGCATTAGGGGGTCTGAATCATCTGAGAGATGATGCGGTAAGGGCTGGCCTTTACGCCTGTATGTATATACTCCATGCAGTTGTAAACAACGATGCTGATGAGCAGATACCAGAGGAGCGGACGCGACATCTGTTCCAGGCTGCATGCATGGCGCCATCGCTTCAAGGGGCCGGCGCAGATACGAACGAGCTTGTTTCGTTCCTAAACGAGGTCACTCTTGGATCTAGGGAGTTACTTCTCATCCGCTCTACGGATACCTACTATCCGTACGCTCATCGTTCATAGACGAGCCATCGAGAAACAGCAGAGTGCACAGCCTCCACCTACGCGGTGTTGACTGAGTATGTTGCGCAGCCACCCCCAACGCCTTGCCGTGATACCCGCGCTCCCAAACGCAGCCTAGCTCATCAAGTAAACACCACCAATTAAGACCTCCCCCTTAGTTACCAGCCGGGAGCGTCAGCCCACCCATCCAAGGGGGGGGTTAAAAGGGGGGGGTTAGGGGGCTTCACCGTCTCTGCCGTGTCCGGCTGGCAATGAGTAGTCCTAGGAGGAAGGGGGGAAGACGACGGAACGACCGCAATGGATCGCAAGCATGATGCAGGCCTTTGGCATCAGCCGCGGCTCGGTGCTCCGATCCGCCGGCTCGGGATGCCGACTTTATCGTCTCACCAGGGCTCTTCCGCGGTGAGGCTGCTC
Source organism: Ophiocordyceps camponoti-leonardi (nom. inval.) (assembly GCA_003339455.1). Lineage (NCBI taxonomy): Eukaryota > Fungi > Ascomycota > Sordariomycetes > Hypocreales > Ophiocordycipitaceae > Ophiocordyceps > Ophiocordyceps camponoti-leonardi. The sequence goes on along the minus strand of PDHP01000026.1, from coordinate 196,989 downwards.
GACCCATGCACCTTCGCATGCAAATTATCCATTCCGCTGAATTCCAGACCGGCGGCGACGATATTGATGCGTCGCAGTCGTTCCGTCGCTTCTTGCTTGTAGCGTCGGGACACTTCGAGAACCTCCATCTGCATCTCGGCCCTGGCATCCGGGCAGACGGCAACCAGAAGCTGTGGCGCTGTGAGTCTGAGGCCGGCACATGCATCATACGACCAGGGGGGGGGGGGCTTACTTTTTCCTTAGCGTCGATCCGGGCCTTGAGCAGCCCGTTTCGAACCATGTCAACAAGCTCGGGTTCTATGGGTTGACCGGGCTGACCAAAGGCGGCATCCAAGCTTTCGATTGTGACGCAAGAAAATGGGAGAAAGTATTGCACGATGCACTTGCTCCGGATCTTGGAGTAGAGGGCGTTTATCTGGGTGTGGAGGTAGATGTCGAGCAGGTAGTCGGAACGGGAAGACTGCAATATCGACAGGCAGTTGGAGTAGCGGCCGTTGATGAAGAGGCTGATGGCCTTGCGAACGTTGGGCTCTTGCTCGAGAAAGGTGCGGAAAGCCTGATTGTGCAATACTCGATCTTGCAAATCCTGCCTTTCCATGGTGGCGAGGGCCGTGAGCCCGCCGTAGATGGCGATGTCGTTGGGACTCGCAATGTGGGCGTAGGCAGTCGGCGGGGTGAGGGAATCGATCTGAAGGAAGCTATTGGCGGCATCGGCGTACTGTTCGGTACAGAGGTGAGCGATTCCGGCGGCAACCCTGGCGTATGCCTGCGTCGATTTTTCGTCGTCGCTGGTCTGCACGCTAGGCAGCTTGCCGACGGTGCTCAAGACGATGGTCCAGTCGCGGCGCTGCAAGGCCACATCTGCGAGATGCCTACCGCATTCGATGACGTTTTTGGTGGTACTAACATCTTGACGCATGCGCATGTAAGCATCCCAGGCTTCTTCGAGCTTTCCGATGCTCTCTAGGTGCTTGCCCAAGTCCTCGTTACCCATCTACAAACCCCTTCTGTCAGCGACGAAAAGAAGCGGGCAGGTGACACGAACCCTGATGCTTTCCTTGATGAGGTTGTTCTTGTAGCCCTTGAGCTCGCTTTCGAGACGTGCTGTCTCAGCCTTGTTTACCGCCTCGGTCTTGGCTATCCAGGCATCGTCTCCCGAGGCCTCGGGCTCGTCGGGCGCGGCGACTCTGATGAATTCCACGACCTCCTTGAACCGGGCGACATCGCGACCTTTTTTGGCTTCGGAAAAGGCAGTCTTGAGGGTGTCGACGCAGAGCGGGGCGCATGCCTGACCGATGAAGATGAGGCGATCGAACCGAGTGCGGCCTGCAGAGGAGAGGTGAGGGGACGAGCCGTCAGCCAAGACCAGACATAGTCAAAATCAGAAGAGGGAGAAACTTGCCAACGTAATTGTTAAGATAGAGGTCGATGTCGAGCTTAGGCTGAGCTAGAGAGCAAGAAAACTTAGCCGTCTGGAAATGGTTGATGTTAGGAGAGGGCACACCTGTGACGAGGGGGATGGTGGCGTCGCGAGCCCTGGCCTGAGCGAGAAAGGCCAGGACCGAGTCGGAGGCGGACATCGGAAGCCTGATGCGAGCCCAGAGCTCAGCTGAAGAACGTCTGTTTGTGGGTGTGTGTCGATGGCGGTGATGATGATGATGAGGATGACGACGATGAAGCTGGTTTGATTCTGATGATGGTACTGTAGAGCCTGAGGGGTGGGGACTAGTAGGTGTGCACCGGGGCCTGCAGGCTGCGTGGGCGGCGGGACAGGAGGGGTGTTCACCGTGTACCACTAAGATACAGCAGGTGGTGCAGCCCCGTACAGGCTACAGCCGCCTGGAGAAGGGAGGAATGGAGGGAGGTACTTGGCAGCTGATGACTCAAGGTTGCGGCATGGCAGGCTGTAGCGGAGCGGGTACTTGGCATGAAGCTTCTCAAAGGTACTAGATTTTTTAAGCCACGCCCTCTCAGGTCCCGTTGAATATCCGTTCAGACGAATAGAAACGAGGAACGAGAAGCCGGGGAATGGGGGATTGGATTGGGGGAGTGGAGGGGCCGCGAGCGGGTGTTTGGGGGAGGAGAGAGGGAGGGGGAAGAAGAAGTACACGAGAAACATGGGGAAAAGGGGGGGGGGAAGAACAAGCATTGGCTTTGAAGAGTTACCTCTAGATGCATGTGCATGCTCTACAGATCAATATCCGTACACGCAGGTAGATTGAAGAGATAGAGAGAACGAGAAGCAGAGCCGAGTGAGGAATAGAAGAGCACAAGGACAGATGGATGATATACAGAAGATATTTAGGTACTAGACAACGAGATCGCGAAGCCTTAAGCACAAGTAACCTTGAGCCGTTGACACACCCCTGGATTATTCCTTTGACCGGTGGGACCCGTCAGCTTTTGAGTTGAGACATAAAAACAGGTTTGGGAGAAACAGAGGGAAAATACCTCGACGGGGTGCCGAGGAGCTTTTTTTTCCCTTTCCAGGGGCCGATTGTTAAAAAGTCACCAAGGCTAAGTCGACGTCGTCTTGTGCCGCTCACCAGAAAGCTTGAATCCCACCTCCTTATGCGATCTTAGGCGGTACGTAAGCGAGCGTTATTGTCGTCGTCGTCGTCGTCGTCGTCCTGCACTGTATATATATCCGTGCAAACAATAATGAGTTGCCCGCCTAACAAACACAGCGAGCGGGAGCGTCTCTCTCTGCCTTTCTTGTCTCTCGATTTTTTTTTCTTTGATATGTGTCACCCCCTTCCTCTTCCTCTTGAGAATAGTAGCAAGCTAATGACCCATTGGGGTCACTACTATCTCCTCCTTGGATAAAGATGATGATGCAGCGATGAGTATCTGTATCTGTATCCGTAGTGTGAATAGTACTACTAGTATGTAGTGAATACATACACCTACGAGGCCGCTACGATGGTACGAACAACGGCTTCCACTATCAGTGTCCGTATTCGTACTCACAGGGTGATCCATCCCACGAGGGATCCCCCGGCTTACACGTGTTGGGGGGGACTCCGTTGGGGAGAGAGAGAGAGGGCTCTTTACCGCCAAGTACAGGTACCTTTCTCGCTCTTTTCTCTGCTCACTCTCATCCTGCTCCTCCTCCTCCTCCTCTTCTCCTTCTCTCTACCTACAATCTCTATCACGTCCTCTCCTCCTCCTACTTCTCCTCCCCCATATGTCACCATATTCTCCCACTCACTCTGGCCATCTCCTCCCACCATCGCCTCTGCCCGGCGCCGTCTCATGAGCGCCATCGCGGCAATTGAGACATGCCCTCTTTGCCTGCCCAGCCCGGGTCCTGCAGTCCACCACGCCGCTCGCCTCGGCGCTTGACCAACGACCCGCTGCTCGGCGCTGGCCGTGCGTGACGCTCCGAGGGTTGAAAAGCCTCCGACTGTTGCCTTGGATCGTGTAAGCCTAATGCTTCCACCTCCCTCGGACAAAGACAGACAACTGGAAATGATTATTAACAATTAAATAGAAGCTGTCAATCCTGTTATCCTCTGCGCTCGTCTTACCCCGGCTCGCCACCTTGAACTGACAGACTCACCCAGCCCCAGCATGTCTGGCGACTTGTCCGACGATGACGCTGTCGGCGACTGGCAGATGCACCATGCCTCATCTCCCGCCGATAGCGCCAAATCTGACGCCGAGCTCGACGACAAGGCCGCCAACGATCCCTCTGCACCCTCCCAGCCTATCCAGAAGCGACGTCGAGTGACGCGAGCCTGCGACGAGTGCCGCCGCAAAAAGATCAAGTGTGATGGCAAGCAGCCTTGCACCCATTGCTCCGTCTATAGCTATGGTTGAGTCTCTCTCGTCTCGTCTGCGCTCTTGTCTCGTCCAACTGACTTTTTCTTTCCCTTCCGCCTCCAAGAATGCACATACGACAAACCCTCCAACAGGCGGAGAAACCCCGCACCTCAGTACATCGAAGCCCTCGAAAACCGTCTGCAGCGTGCAGAAGCCCTTCTCCGCAAGTACGTGCCCGATGTCGACCTGGCCGACCCCAGTCTCGACCCGGCCATCCAGCAAGAGTTCCAAAACCGCCAGCGCGCTCGCGCAAAGCAGCGTCAGGAACCGACCGAGGAGCCCATGAGCCATGGCGACGCTAAGCTCATGACCATGATCGACTCCATCGGCCAGCTTGACCTCGACGATAAGGGAGGTTGGGACTTTCACGGCACCTCGTCTGGCGCCGTCTTCCTGAGAAGGATGAAAGACCATCTCCGCGGCATGATGGGCCCCGCATCCAAGGCCCCTTTCCTGCCCAGGCCCGAACGGCCCCCGGGCCTGGTGGCTCTGGAGCCGCCGTCTCCTCGTGGAGGCTCTCCTTTGTCGACCGCCTCCCCTTTGCCCGAATTGCCTTCCAAGCATGTCGCCCGCAAGCTCTGTCATTACTCGCTCAGCTGCGCCACCTGCCTCGTCCGCATTGTTCACGTGCCGTCCTTTTACGAGAGATTTGAAAGAGTCTACGACCAGCCGGTCGAAAGTCTCGACCAGGAAGACACGCGCTTCCTCGGTCTCGTCTACGCCGTCCTGGCCCTCGGCTGCATGTACAGCAATCTGGACGACGCCAAGCCCGAGAGCGGAGCCTACAAGGCCGCCATTGACCAGGGGTAATGCCTGCTCTCCGCCCCGTTTCCGTCCGTTTCGACACGTTCCTTGGCTGACAGCTCGCGCCCAGCTTCAAGTACTACAAGATGGCGAGGGCGCTGCTGCAAGACCTGGCCGAGTGTCGTGACATTCCCTCTCTGCAAGCCTTGCTGTACATGATACTCTTCCTTCAAGCCACGTCCAATCTCAGCGCCTGTTACTCTTTCATTGGCGTCGCACTGCGGTCGGCCTTGCGCATTGGTCTCCACAGACATCTGCAGCACGACAAGATCGGCATCGTTGAGCAGCAGGTGCGGAGGCGCGTCTTCTACGTAATTAGGCAGCTGGACATTTACGTTTCCACCATGCTCGGCTTCCCTCTCCTCCTGAACATGGACGACGTCGACCAGCTTTATCCGATCGAGGTAGACGACGAGTACGTCTTGGACACGGGAATCATGTCACCGCCCGTTGGCACGCCGTCCTTTTTCGAGGCATTTAACGCGCAGACTCGGCTCATGGAGGTGCTCGGCAAGATCACAAAATATGTCTACCCGATGCATGGGCAGGACCAGCCGACGGCCAAGGGCCCTCCGACCTATCTCATCAGCTATGCGCGGATCAAGGAGATCGAGACGGAGCTGCAGGCATGGTACGAAAGGCTGCCGGAGACGTGGCGGCCGAGCCCCGAGGGGCCGATCGAGGTGGTCCGGTGAGTCGGAGTCTCCCGTCGAGCTTGATGCTCGTCCTCTGCTGACTCGGCACGCCAGCGTTCGACACCTGCTTCGGTTCGCGTACGCACACGTGCAGCTCGTCCTGTACCGGCCTTTCCTGCACTACATATCACCCCGTCTCAGTCAGGCAAGCGAAGTTGACGAGCTGTCGTACGCCTGCGCGGCCGCCGCCATCAGCGTGTCGCGAAACATTGTGCACATCGGTCTGGAGATTCGCAAGCAGGGCGTCCTCAGCGGGCCCTACTGGTTCATGCTCTACACCGAGTTCTTCGCCGTCCTGTCGCTCGTCTTTTACGCGCTCGAAAATCCGGACAAGCCGGGGTCGCAAGAAGTGCTGGCCGACGCTTGGGCGGGCCGGCAGATGATTGCCGATCTTGCGGACAAGAGCATGTCTGCCGACCGGGTGACGAACGCCCTCAAGGTACGCCTCCGGGATGGACTGAGTTGGCTCTTTGGGGTTAGCCGTGTGTCTAACGAGGTCGCATCATCAGCCCCTGTTCGATCAGTTGCCGGAGAGCCTCGAACAGGCCCGCTCACGGCCGCTGCCGTCAAGGAAAAGGTCGGCCGGGCTAGGCAAGGCCGAGTCGTCGCTGCAGGCGCTGGCGAGTCCCAGCCCGTCGACGCAGCGGGTCGGCGACTTTGCACGCGCCGGCGCATCGACGCTGCACAAGGCGGCCCCCCTCGCCTCGCCGACGCCGGTGGACAGTTCGGGCCAGCCGATGGATCCCGCATTCCCGGATCTGTCGTTTGCCGCAGGCATGCAGGACATGATTCCCATGGACCTGTCCTCGCGAGCGACGCCCGAGTCGTCCAGCACGGGAAGTTCGCAGCGACAGCGGCTATGGTCTCAGCAACTCCAGCAGAGTACGCAAGACTCGGTCAACAAGCTGGACTCGCTCATGTTCCCATCGGACGACCCGTTTGCGTATCCCAATCAGCTAATGGTAGATCTCGGCTACCAGCCCAAAGCGGTCGAACCGTCGACAGCCATGACGGTCTCAGACGGCGACGCCGCGACGTTCTTCATGTCGCCGTTTGATGAGCTGGGAGATGGGATGCTCGGTCAAACTTCGCCGTATCTTGTGCAGCAACCGGAGCAGCAGCAGCAGCAGCAGCAACCACCCCAACCTCAATCTCAACCCCAACCCCAACCCCAACAATACCAACAACAACACTCCCATCAACACCAGCAACAGCTCTTTGGCCTCAGCGGGAATCCCTACGATCCGCACGACATTATGGCGATGCATACAGCACAACACCAGCAGTATCAGCAGCAGCAGCAACAACTACGGCAGTACCAGCAACAGCAACAGCGGCAGCAACAGCAGCAGCAGCAGCAGCAGCAGCAGCCGCCGCAGCAACAACAACAGCAGCAGGTGCCGCGATCCTCGGCACAACAGCAGGGCCACCGCAGCATATTCTCCAGTTTCCGGCGAGCACGTTCGGACCGGCAGCAGGCGCGGCAGATCGAACAAATGTTTACGCAGCAGGGGATGCAGCCCGACTGGGGAAGTTTCTTTGGTTCCGGAAGAGGTGGATTTCAAGGGATGTAACAGGGCTGCCGTGACACTTGATACCCACATGTCTCTTTTGTCGATGACATCTTCTTTTTTTTGGTCTATGATTTATTTCTAGGCACTTGATCCGGGCTTTGGTTTGCACGGCGAGGCGCAATATCCAGGATACATTGCATGGAAGGGGGAGTTGGAGTGGATGACAATCATGCACATGGCTGGTATTTATACGTATATACTTGCACGTTTTCTTCAGGATATCTTTCTGGGTATCGGTCGATGGAAAGAAGTGAGGGAGGCACGTTGTTGTTTTCTTATTCTTGTGACTTATTAGATTCCGAGATGTGCATATGTACGCAGCATGGTACATAGGTATTCATATTGCCCCTGCTATGTGTCGAAAAGAGGCACCATAGACACGATAATGTGTGAGTACGCGATGCACAGCTGATAGACTATAGTCGCCGCCTGCAAGTGCCGTTCATTGCCCTGTCAGCGAATCCGGACAGGGCACCCCGCCCTCGTGGTCTCGGATCCGAGCGCAGGTACGGGATTGCCGTGTCTAGGATGACGCGGCGTGGGCGTGGGTGGAAGGTTTTCGTCCTTGGTCAGCGGCGGGCGATAAAAGATGTGGTTCCGGGCCGGTGTCGGCGCCGATGGTGGGGTAAGTGTTGGTTGGTTGCTTGGTTGGTGCGGCGATCGGTCGGGGTGGAGAAAGGAAAAGGGCGGCCGGGACGAGCCGGAGGTGTGGAGATTTGTGGGTCTCGGCGTTTGCTTGCTTCGTTTGGGGGGGGGGGGGGTTTGCCGGCGCTAGGAGGCTGAAGCGGGAGGCTGGCTGGGAAGGCCTGGAGGGGGATGTGTTTTGAGATGTCATGTCCGTATTTGTACATCCGGTATCCGTACTTCTGTTTTATATTCAGGTTTTGGGGGTGGCATTTGCTGAAGTTGTGGTTGGGAATGGGTACGGATAGTCGACAGTCGTATTCGTTTAGCCCTAAAGCGCCGTTGAAGTTATAACATGCATTCTATCCGTTCCTAGTCCGTATCCGTAGTAAGATATCTAGTGAAGAGTCCTGCCCTGGCTCCGACTAGGACAGTTTCAGAGCGACGTCCTACGAGATAGCAACTCAAAGCATCTTCATCCATTCGCTTCACCTGCTGGAGAAGGCTCATAATTGTGCTGGTCGTTAATGACTTGTTGTCAAGAACAAAGCGGGGCGGAACAATACTCTTCCGACGTCACAGCATCGTCACTGCTCTCATCCTCCTGTTCGAGTCGCGCCCTCACCATCATCAACTTCTCTGTGTCCTTCATCAATTACTAGACGATCATGAGAATTCAACTCCCTGTGCGCGAAGCGAGTTCTAGGTTTGTTCTCCCCTTCTCGTCCATGCTTACTCGAGAGATTGGCTTCGTCCAGCTGATACTGATGATCGTAGCTCCAAGCCGGCGGTGAAGTATCCCGGTACGTTCGAGCGTCGACGGAAAGGCAACGGTGGACAATCAACTGAACCGAAAGATTCTAGGCAAACTTCATGCTCGTCGCGTCGCCGAGCAGCTTGGCGCTGAATGTGGCCTCATCTACCTCGCCGGCCAGGCGGAGAGGAACCTGGAGGATTCGGACCAGCCTATACCGTTCCGCCAACGTCGATAGTGAGAGAGAGCGAGAACCCCTTTTCCGTCGCTTGCGAAACTATGAATTTAAGTCTCGCTGACAAGATGCGGGAATAGCTTCTTCTATCTTGCGGGCGCTGACTTTCCGGGCTGTCATGTTACGTACGACATTGCAGTCGAGGAACTGGTTCTCTGGGTGCCGTACGTGGCGCCCAAGGATGTGCTCTGGTTCGGGTCTACACCATCGCCAGACGAGTGCATGAAAAGGTTCGACGTCGATCGCGTATGCCTCGTCGACGGGTTGGAATCCTACGTCGACGAGTACCGAGAATCTCACCCTTCTGCACCCATCTACATCCTGGACGGGAAGCAGAAGCCACGTTCGGACCGAGACGTCTTCGAGGACATGGCTCTCAAGGATGCGATGGATAGAGCACGGGTGGTGAAGACAGAATACGAAATCAGCATGATCCGAAAGGCGAACGATATCTCGAGCGCGGCTCATCGCGCCGTCGCTTCGAGTCTTTCCCGCCTCAGATCCGAGCGTGACGTCGAAGCCGTCTTCCAAGCAACCTGCACATCGCACGGCACGCGCACGCAGGCATACCCCATCATCGCGGGCGCCGGATCCAACGCGTCGACTCTACACTACGACGCCAACGACGGGTCGCTCGAGGGCCGTGAGCTCCTGCTGCTGGACGCCGGGTGCGAGTGGAACTGCTACGCCAGCGACGTGACGCGGACGATGCCCGTCAAAGGCACGTTCTCGCCTCGGGCCGCGGCCGTGTACGCCGTCGTGAGGGAGATGCAGGCGGTTTGTATCCGGGCGGTGAGGCCGGGGGCTTGCTTTCGTTGCCTGCACCTTTTGGCTGCTGATGTTGCGCTCGATGGGCTGCTTAGGCTTGGGGTCTTGAGGGGTGAGAGGAGGGAGATTTGTGAGGCTGGGACGGTTGCGGCTTTTTTCCCTCATGGTTTGGGGCATCATGTTGGTCTTGAGGTGCATGATGTGGATGGTGGGGAGCCTCTTCTCTCTTCTTTTTCTTCTCCTTCTTCTTCTTCTTCTTCTCCTTCCTCTTCCCCTTCTTCATCATCATCATCAACTTCGTCACCGGTCATGATAGGCGGCAAAAGAGTCTCCATAACACCATCCTCCCTCCTGGCCATGAAAAGCGGCGAAGAAAGCAAGACGACGAGAAGGAAGAGGACAGGCCTAAGGCCGAACATGATCGTCACCGTCGAGCCCGGCATCTACTTCTGCAGACCTTACCTCGAGGCCTCCTTCGTCCACCACCCGGTCCACGGCCGGTTCATAGACGGGCGCGTGCTCGAGGCCTTTTACCCCGTCGGAGGGGTGAGGATAGAGGACGACATCCTCGTTACGGAAAATGGGGGCGAGAATTTGACGACGGCGCCTAAGGAGGAGGGGGAGTTGGTGCGGCTTATTTCGTGAGGGGAGACTTCTAGCTTGGGTACTTTTGTTTTGTGAGTGATACGCTCGCTGTTGTGGATGACGACTGGGTACTAGATAGATGTGATGGTAGATATTTTATACAAACGCGTGGGCAAACATGCTTTCCGCTCTTCTTCCTTCTTTCTTTCCTTCTTTCTTTCCTTCTTTCTTTCTTCTTCTTCGTCTCCCGCTTTTGAAGTCTTGGAAATCGATCTTGACGTTTCGCTGTCGTCGGTGGAAAAAGAAATGAGTCGACGTCTCTCCAAACCCCCCTCCTCTTTGCAACTTCCGTCTCTTTTTACCGTTTCTATCCTTTTGCTGAAGAAAATCCCCCCCTTCTCATCGAGTGACTACAGGTATTTCTTGGGACTGCTCGCCCGACGACGCTTGTAAAGAACGTAGGCGAAGACGATGACGGCCTGCGTCCCGACCATGACGAAGATGATCTTCCCGTGACCCGGCATGGACCTCATCATAGCCTCCGTGATGGAAGCGTGATGATCCGAAAGGTAATCCTGAAAGGAGTCGTGATGCGCCGAGAACTTCTTGTTGATGTCGTTGCGCATCCCGCGCACCTCCTTCTCCAGATCCTTCACCCGGGCGATCAGGTCCGCGCCGGCGGGGAGGCGAGAGCGCAGAGCGTCCATGGCCTTGTTCGCCTGTTCGGCTCGCTGGTTGTTGTCTTGGTGGTAGGTCGCTAGTTCGGAAGAGAGGGTCGACATTTGGTGCGTCAGCGCTTGTAGCCGGTTGTGGAGGTCGCGGAACTGGGCGGCTGATGTGGTGAAGTGGTCGGCTGGCTCGTCGGCCATTTGACGGGCGGCGGGAGGGGGGGGAGGTTGCTTCTGTTGGCCTTGGTTGTGTTGTTGTTGCTGTTGCTGTTGCTGCTGATGGTGTTGTTGCTGTTGCTGTTGTTGTTGTTGTTGATGATGCTGGTTGGTTTCGGTAGAGTCCGAGGCGACGATCATGCTGAAGAGCTCAAACGAGTCGGGCGTGTCCGGCGTGGCGGCCGTGATGCCCAAAAAGTTACCCGACGGCAGGCTGGCTTTTTCCGTCTCGAAGCACAAACGGCCGTCAACCTCGACGCGCAGCGCATGTGACGTCTGGATGAGGCCGAGACGCGAGGGCCGTCCGAGGTTGCGGTACGGGTACTGGCAGTGACCGAAGGCCAGGCGGTCGATATCATGCTGCTGGGCGTAATCTACCGTGCCGTCGTTGAGGAAGCCCCGGACCATACCGCCGGAACCGCCGTGAGCGTCGATGACGAGGCCGAGGCCGTCGAACTTGCCGACGGTGTAGATGCTGTGAGAGCCGACGACGGGGCTACCCCCGTGGACGAGCCATACGTTGAGGTTGCCTCCGCCTCGCTCGGGGCCGTTGGCGCGGAAGTCGAGGTGGACGGACCAGACGGAGCGAGAGAGCGGCTTCTCTGCCCATAGCGCGCCGCGCTGGTTACCGGGGGCGACGGGTGTGAGGATGATTTTGTTGGATAGCAGCTCTGGCTGGTGCGGGTGGCCGGAGAGGACGAAGTGAGGCACGCGTCTGCCATCTGTGCTGAGTCTGTGGGAAGGACGACGACGTTGTTTAATTGCGTCTCGGTAAGTATATCGACACAATCGTTTGAGAGAGAGAGAGAGAGAGAGAGAGAAAGGGAGAGAGAAATGGGTGAGGGCGAACCGTCCGGATTGTCCGAAGCTGAGCTCCTCGAGCCTATGCGGGTCGACGGCTACCGAAGAGGCGACGAAGAGGGAGGCCAGCGCGGCGCAGAGGGCCGGGGCTCGCATCGTGAGGGTTTTTTTTTTTCTTTCGACAGGTGAGTTGAGGAAAGAATAGCAGGAGGATTTTGACTTAATGGCGATGAAGAGGAAGTGAGAAGAGAAAGACGATGATGATGGTGATGAAGCTGAAAGGGGGGGAGTGAGGAATATAAACGGCTGGTTAGCAAGCAGTTTGTTGGCTGGCAGGCGGTTTTACGAGTCGGCCCCAAGGGGGGGGTTCCCGTAGGAGGAAGGGGCGTGGTTTAAAGGACAGTTCTTTTTCTTTTCTACGCACCGGCTGTCGAGACAGTTATGAATAGCAAACGACGAGGACGACGATGAATAGAGGGACCGATATAACGAGATAGGGACAAGAGAGATAGAAGAACTCATATAGCTTATGAGCTACTAGATATTCCCATCTTTCTCTATCGCTTTGCTAACATACCTACATATGTACATATGTATTCCTGTCTTCAGACCTTTATTCAACATCCAAAGCAAAGGTTCAACGGAGGAAGCATTATTACGGATACTAGAACAAGCACATGATTAGACCGGTACTTGGGCTGCAGGGCGCCGTTGCGCGACGATGCAGGTACCGCGGCACGTGTCTCAGCCGGGACTTTTTTTTTTTTTTTACCTGCGGCTGGTGGGGGAGGAGGAAGAGGAGGGGCCCTAGGGTGGGTGGGCACGGATAGGTAGAGGAGGAAGCCTTGTTGGAGTTGGAGGAGGAGGCTTGCTCGCTGATGATACAGACTTTCCCCCCCAATCGACATCATCACCGAATTCACCCCTTTCATACGGATACTGCATACCTACAGATCTGCTCACACAGCAGCACGCGACCATGACTGCCATCGTGGCAGAGCCGTATCCGACTCTGACGCAATGCGCCGTCGTGGCCACTGCTTTCAAGATTCTCCTCTTCCCGGCCTAGTAAGTCGGACATCCAATCCCACCCCCTCCCTTCTCGTCTTCAGCTGGGGCACAGGGAAGAGGACTCACGCCTCGCAGCAGATCAACCGACTTCGAAGTCCATCGCAACTGGCTCGCCATCACTCGAAGCCTGCCCATCTCCGAATGGTACTTTGACGAGACTTCGCCATGGACCCTCGACTACCCTCCCTTCTTCGCCTACTGGGAGTGGCTGCTGGCCCACGTCGCTCGGCTCGTCGACCCGGCCATGGTGAAGCTCTACAGCGTCGGTCACGAGAGCTGGCCTACCGTCTGTTTCCAGCGCGCCTCTGTCGTCGTCGCCGAGGTTCTGCTCGCCTTTGCCCTCTATCTTTTCGTCGAATGGTCGCCGTCTGGTACCCGTCGCGCTGCCCAGGCGGCCGCCCTGTCCATCTTTCTGTCGCCGGGGTTGCTCATCATCGATCACATCCATTTCCAGTACAATGGCTTCCTCTACGGATTCCTCGTACTGTCCCTGGTTCTCGCCCGTCGGAAGACCATGCTGCTGCAGAGCGGCGTCGTCTTTGCCGCCTTGCTGTGTTTCAAGCACATCTACCTCTACCTGGCTCCGGCATACTTTGTCTTCTTGCTACGCAGTTACTGCCTCTCCGCCCGGTCCATCTGGCGGCCCGAGATACTCAACTGCATCAAGCTGGGCTTGTCGATTTCGGCCGTCTTCGCCGCTGCCTTTGGCCCCTTTTTCATGATGGGTCAGATGCCGCAGCTACTACGTCGCCTGTTTCCCTTTTCCCGCGGCCTCTGCCATGCGTACTGGGCGCCCAATGTCTGGGCCCTCTACTCGCTGGCTGATCGCATTTTGATTCGCAGTCAGTAGCGGGCTCCCCCCTCTACCCCTTTTGACCAACCACGCCTGCAGGTTGACTGACATGACGGGGGCTAAAAAACAGTTGCGCCGTACATGGGACTCGCGCTCAAGACGGAGGCGCTGCAGAGCGTGACCCGCGGTCTGGTCGGCGACACGTCCTTTGCCGTGCTCCCCGACGTGACGCCGCGGACGTGCTTCATCCTGACGGTCCTGTTTCAGGCGCCAGCACTGCTAAAGATGCTGGTCAAGTCGACGCGGCCGACGTGGGAGGACCTCGTAGGCGCCGTCACCCTGTGCGGATACGCCGCTTTCCTCTTCGGCTGGCACGTGCACGAGAAGGCGATCCTGCTGGTGGTGATACCGTTCAGCCTGGTTGCGGTGCGCGACCGGCGGCACCTCAGCGCCTTCCGACCGCTGGCGGTGGCGGCGCACGTTTCGCTGTTCCCGCTGGTGTTTACGGCGGCCGAATTCCCCATCAAGACGGTATACACCATACTCTGGCTGGTACTGTTCCTGCTGGCGTTTGATAGGCTCGCGCCGGCGTCGGACAAGAGGCGGATCTTCTTGCTGGACCGCTTCAGCACGCTGTACATTGCCGGGAGCGTGCCGCTGATCGCGTACGCGTCGCTGCTGCACCGTGCCCTGCTGGGGGAGAGGCTCGAGTTTTTGCCGCTCATGTTCATCAGCGGATACTCTGCCGTCGGCGTCATCGGGAGTTGGGTTGGCTTTATGGTGGTGCATTTTTGAGCGGATATCCGTACAGAGGCCTACGGATATATGTATGTATCTACATGTTGCTTGTTGCAGCGAGAGCGTGTGAGGACGATTCTCGCTATGATAGCGTTTATAAGCGATGGAAAGGGATTCTTATAGTCTTATTCTTTGCTTGCATTGACGACTTTTACTTTCTCAATTTCAGATTTCCCATCTTGTTGTTTAATTTTCAGTTTCTTTAATCTCCGTCGGCCGGCGCGTCATGGAGCACACAGCGCAGTGACCGCAGACACGCATTGATGTTTGTTTACTAAGGGAAGCCTTGCTGGCGGACAGAACAGACGAGACAGTAGACAGGCAGAGGCGCGAGTCGGGGGAGCATGAAGCGGAACCGTATTTACATTATTCATGACACGTTGAAAGAACGGACGGACGGATGGATGAGTTGACGTTAGCATGAACATGCTACTATCTAGTAGGTACTAGGTAAGGGCATGTGTATATAAGTCAGCTGTTGAAAGAAGAGCGATTGTAGACTTGGGAAGGAATCAGTGAATGGGAAGAGTTCCCCGTCGCGAGAGGAGCATAACGAGTCCGAATAGGCGGTGCTTCGAACCTGGTTGCGGACGTGGGGGGGTGTTGTGGGAAAGGGTTGAGGCGTGAGGGAGGAGGAGGAGGAGGAGGCCCTTTATTCATCAGCCGGGTGGTTGGTGGGGGGGGGGGGGATCTCTTCTTTTTTAGAGGAGGGGGATCGATCATGGCGATTCATTGGTTTGTGCTTTTGGTAGGGACTGGCTTACTCATGAACTTATATATGCGTCGTGAATGGGTGAAACAAAGTGCCGTGTTGTCGTCATTTTTTTAGGGGGGGGGGACGATGGAGGGATTGTTTCTGCCTGGCTGGCTGGGTGGTGGGATGGAAGGATGAGGATGAGGATGAGGATGAGAGGATAGGAGAGGAGGAGGGGAAGATGGATGGTCTTGTTCTTCTTCTTCTTTCCCCTCGTCTGCGGGTTGTCTCAGGCGAGTGAGTGAGTGAGTACTACAGTCTACGGATACCTCTCTTTTAATCTGTCTTTTTTAAAAGGTACCTCCTAGGCTCCTACGCTGCTAGGCTGCGACTGGGCGTGATGTCGAAGCAGCAGCAAGGAGTCAGGAGCAAGGACCGGCAGCGGCGGGTTTTACGGATAGCGTTGAAAAGGAGATAGGATCTACTATTGATCGTTGGACAGAGAATAAGGCTTGCTCTGACAATATAGAGGATAATAATAAGTGATAGAGGCTTTCTCCTCAAGGTCTGTCTGTATTTATGTACATACATACAGCGGTGTCGGCATGCGAGGCAAAACGCTAATAAACTCCTTTCCCCCCCTTCTTCCCTACCGGCTTTTTCTTTTCTTTTCTGCCCTCTCTTCTTGGTTTTTGTTTCCCTTTTCTAACGAGGCTCTATAAAATGGGTATGAAAAGAAAGGTAGAGAGAAAGCCTTGTTTACGGATAGCTTTGTATGTATATATGTATATCCTGATGGTGCTCTTTAGTGATGAAAGCTGTGCCTATCTCTGCGGATATCCGTACTGTTGACTGAACTGCATGGTTGCTAACAAGGTCGGGGGGATTCTTCATTCAAGTACCGTCCTGGCGTCAGTCTAGTTGCTGCTATACATACACACATGCATTGCATGCACGCACGCACGCAAGAATACCTAGTATGCAACCTGGAGCGAGCGAGCGAGAGAGCGAGAGACGTGATGAGTGTTTCCGTTCTCAATCTCTCTCCCCCTCTCTCTCCTACTACGGACATGATATACGGCGTCAAAGAAGGGCAACGGGAGAACAAACTAGTATGCACGCTGTAGATGGTAGAATTTATAGTATGTACGAATAATAAGAGAGAGTTGTGTTTCTCTTCCAGTCTTCGAAAGAAGGGAAAATACTCTGCTATAAAATGTACTTGTATACTCCCCACTCCGTACTACAGTCTACATGTACCTTGATTTTTTAGCTTCATCCACCCACACACCCCCAAAAGGGAGAGCGTGGAGGGGGGGAGGGGGGGGGGGGAGCCGGACACACACATGCTGCAGGGTACCTCACCAGCTTCGCTTCTTCGGCCGCGGCTCAGGTTCCTTTCTGCCCTGTGCTCGCTGGCTTAGTGACCTCGTCCTGCCCGGGCTCCTCCCAGGGTGGGAGGTACCGCCTTAACCTTGCTCCCCGTCGGTGCAGTGCACTTCTCCTCTCTCTTCTCTCTCTCTCTCTCTCGCTCTTCTTCTTCTTCCTCCTCCTCTCTCTCTCTCATCTTTCTCACCCTCTTTTTTTTTTCTCTCTTCTCCATCCTCCTCCCTCTCCTCCTCCTCTTCCTCTACTTCTTCTTCTTTCCTCCCACACCATCTTATTATTTTTCCACGCACAAAAAGCATTTTATCATCAATAGTATCTTCTCCTTCTTCTTCTTCTTCTTCTTCTTCATTATCTTCTTGTCTCTCTCTCTTCTCCTATCTTATCTGTTTTTTTTTCTAGATCCACACCTCTGACTCTCACTCTCTTCTCCTCCTGTCCGCCTTTTTATTCTTCTTCCCCTTCTTCCTCTCTCTTCTTCTCCTCCTCCTCCTCCTCCTCCACCTCCCATCGAATTTTGCTTCCCACTTCTCAACAACGAGTTTAAAAACATCGTCACCTCTTGCATCTTTTAACCGTCGACGGCAAATTCCTCTCCCCCCCCCCCCTGTCCAGCCGCAGCGGCGTGTAAGTCGATCAGCGCCGCGTCTGGACTTCTTCCCCCTCCTCCTCCTCCTCTTCTTCCTCCTCTTCTTCCTCTTCTTCTTCTTCTTCTTCCTCCTCCTCCTCCTCCTCCTCGCCATCCACCCCGGGCGCGCGCAATCCTTTTACCCCTCCCACACCCGGCCGCCCAAACGACGCGCGCCAACCGACCAACCTCCTCCACCTCTCTCTCTCTATCTTTCTTTCTCCCCAATTGCCAACGACAGATGCTGTCTCAACCAAATCTCGACCACTGCTGCTGAATGGCATATCGATATCCCCTTCCACTGGTCTCTTAGTTTCGTCTTCGTCAACATCGGCTTCTCCGCGCCGTCCAGTCGCCATGGTAAAACCGCCACAGCTTTTTTTTTTTCCCACCCTTCCTCCTCCTCCTCCTCCTCCTCTTCCTCTCCTCTCCCCTCCTCCACTCCTCCTCTTCACCCTCCTCATTCTCCTCCCCCGCCCGGACCGCGCTCACCCTCCCGTCTTCTACTTAGGTCCTCTTCAAGCGGAAACCCGTCAAGTTTCTGCCACTGCCTGACATTGACGATGACGCCGCAGAGGTGACGTCCCCCCTCCTCCCCCCTCTCCCCTCTTCCCCCCCCTCTCCCCTTGCAGCAAACCACAAGTACCTACGCGTCGATACTTACTACTCCCCACCATGCAATAGGTCTGGCACATCCCACAGACGGGCGAGATCTTCGTCACCTATGAAGACTATCTGAGTCGGTAAGGCAGCCCATCATCGTCCCTTGCGCCGCCGCTCTCATCCGCTGACTTTCATCTGTCTCTGCAGCATGGAATTCTACAAGCAGGTAAAAATAAATCCCTTTCGTGCCATATCCCTCCTTCGTCCGCCGCTCGATTCTCATCTCTAGCCAGCGCCGCTTCAACGACCAGATCACAGGCCACTCCGGCCTTTCCTTTTTCGAGGCTTTCAATAGCGAGGTTCGCCTTCCCTCCATCCCCCCTTTTCCACCGATCCCCGTCTTTGTGCGACCTTGGCGGTGTCTGTGAAGAGCCGAACTTTTTAGCTCACGCCTTTGTCACGCGCAGCTTACCGGCGGCCGCGAGGTCGACGCCAACTTCCCAGAAGCCCTCAAGGGGCCCATACTCCGCAAGGTCCAGTTTCAGACCATCTCCCGCCTCGACAACCTCGTCGACATGATATACGACGAGTTCAAACACGACTTCTACCCGGGCGAGGACGTCACCGTCACCGTCGACGGCGGCGACCGCGTTCACGGCCTCGTCCGCGATAAGACGTCTTTCCCACCTCGCATGCTCTCCGACGGCTCCAAGACGCAGCCCACCACTCGCTACCTCGTTAACATCAAGGTCACCGAGGAAGAGACCATGGTCACGACCGAGCACATCTGCCGCGACCGCGGTGTCTTCACAAAGTCCATGCTTAGGTCCTTCATCAAGAAGACCGTCACCAGGGATGCCTGGACGGGCGCCCCCTGGCTCGTCAAGCACGATTACGCCGCCGCCTACCACATCGACACCCGAGTCCCTCCCCATCTCCGCTACGATACAAAGGTCCAGGAGCGCCGACAGCTTCAGGCCCAGAAACGCGCCGTTCCCCACGACGCCAACGGCCACGGTCCGGTCGCCGCCACCGCCGCCGCCACCGCCGCCGCCCTGCAGCAGGGCCCCGTCCGCCTGCCCGAGCTGAAGCCGGCGCCTAAGAGCCACAAGGCCAAGCACGGCGGCGCAAAGGGCCTTAAGTGGCCTCTGAACATGTCCGTCAATGGTGCCTCCAACGGCTTCCCTAACCACGCCTCAGCCTCCGCCGCCGCCGCCGCCGCCTCCTCCTCCTCCTCCGCCGCCGCCGCCGGCCCCCCGAAAGAACCCCCCTCGCCGCCTTCGCCTCCGCCTCCGCCCCCTCCCAAGTATCCGATCGACGACCTCTTGCTCGAGCCCAAGGAGGGCAGCACCCGCCCCCGCCTCTGCTTCATGTGCAGGGACCCCCCCGTTCCCGTCGAGGGCCGCGGCACCATGTGCGACCGCATCGACATGGCCTCCGTCGGCGCCCTGCTGGAGACGTGGGACACGCTCAACGTCTACTGCGAGATCTTTCGCCTCGACTCCTTCACCTTCGACGACTTCGTCGAGGCCATGTCTGTCGCCTCGGACCGCGTCCGCGTCCAGCTGTTTGACGAAATACACTGCGCCGTCCTCAAGGTCCTGGTCGAGTCCGAGTCCGAAGGCGGCCGCGTCTGCATCGCCCTCCCCGAACTGAGCGACGACGAGGAGGACGACGAGGACGAAGACGGCGAAGACGCAGCCGCCGAGCCCGAGACGGCCGAGCCGACGCCGGAGCCGAAGCCGACGGGACGCGCCACCCGCAGCAGCCTCGCCAAGCTCGAGGCCGAAAGGCTCGCGGCCGAGGCGGCGGCGGCGGAAGAGGCGAGCCTGCGGGCCGAGCTCGAGTCCAAGCACCGCGCCGAGGAGCTCCTCAGGGAGTACGATTGGATCGGACACCTGCGCCGCCGCGACTTTGCCCACGGCGGCTGGCAGAGGATCGTCGTCGGCTTGCTGCACCAGCTGTCCAAGAAGGAGCGGCAAGAAAAGGCGTGCGAGGAGCTGCTGCAACAGCTGGTGCCGCCCAATACGAACCCGACGCAGGAGGCGGTGCGGCAGTCGTACGCGAAGCTCGACGTCAACTACCGCGTCCGGGCCCTGCAGATCCTCTGCATGCTGACGATGGAGACCAAGGCCGTCAGGGCTTACATGGAGGACTGCAGCGAGTCCATGACCAAATACCGCAAGGACAGGATCGAGTGGCAGCGGCAGCGGAAACAAGCGTGAGTGATGTCTCTCCTCTATTACTTCTCCAGAGGCGTTTTTTTTTTTTTCGTTTTCAGGATGTTTTTACCCGTCTAACACTCTTTCACAGGATCGAAGAGCTCCGACAGTTCAACGAGGAGCGTAAGACGCTGATGCCCGAAGTGGCGCCTGCCGTCGATGCCAACCAACAAAACCACCACAGCCACATCAAGGAAGAGGACGTCAAATCGACAGACGCCAACGAGTCCTTGATAGACCAGGCCGAAGACGGCGACGCGGGCAAAGGGCAGAAGAAACGGCGCAGTCGTGGCCCGTCGGAGAAGCAGCGCAAGCGCGAGGAGGATAAGGAGCGAAAAGGCCAGGATAAGGACCGGGACAAGAAGGCGTCGTCGACCAGGCTGCCGCCGCAGCAGATGAAGCAGTACAAAAAGCTGCTCAAGGAGATACAGAAGCGCGAAGACACCATCAAGGAATGCGAGAGCGAGATCGCCGTCATCGAAAACGACCTGCGCGAGGCCGACTGCGCCAGGACGCGGGTCCTAGGCAAGGATCGGTTCTGGAACCGCTACTACTGGTTCGAGCGCAACGGCATGCCCTACGGCGGGCTCCCCAACAGCTCGACGGCCTTTTCCGAGTACGCCAACGGCTGCATCTGGGTGCAGGGGCCCGACGAGCTGGAGCGGACGGGCTACATCGACGTGCCGGCCGAGCAGCAGGACGAGTACCGCGCTCGGTTCGCCATGACGATACCGGAGCGCAAGGCGCGTGAGGAGGACGGGACGAGCGTCTTCGACGCGTCGCAGTGGGGTTACATTTGCGAACCCGACGACGTGGACCGGCTGATTCGCTGGCTGGATCCTCGCGGCGTCAATGAGCTGAAGCTGCGAAAGGAGCTCCTCGTCTATCGCGACAAGATGGCGACACACATGGAGCGACGCCAAAAGTATCTGGCGGACGCGGCGGCTGCGACGGCGGCAGCGGCGTCGGCAACGATGGCGAAGAACGACGAGAGAGAGAGGCGGGAGGAGACGGCAAAGAGGACGAGCTCGAGGATCAGAGAGAAGACGCCGCCGCCGGACACGACTCGGTACCGATGCCTGCGGTGGCGGAACACGATGGCGCTGGAATCTTTGGGGCACCTGCACGCGGAGGAGCCGACGACGCGGGCGCGGCCGAAGAAGCAGTCGAGAAAGAGGGAGGCGGTCGGGGAGCCGGCGGGACGAGGGCCGGCGAAGACGAGGCGACGATGAGAAGAGCATTGATCATTGGCACAGCGCTGCTTTTTTTTTTCTGTGGTTTTTTTTTCTCTTCTTTCTCTTTCCCGGCTTCCTCTTTTGATACTCACACGACGAAAGGATACGTGCAAAGGGAGAAAAAAAGATGGTTGGCGTTTATAAGGAAAGGAGTGGAAAGAATTGGTGGTGTGGAGGTTTGACGAGGAGGTTTGACGAGGGAGGAGGCTGACACTTTGAAGCTCTTTTGGCTTGATGCTGGTTGGTGTAGGTGGGAAGGGAAACGATTGGCTTTTGTATGCCATGATGTGCGGCATATTGAAGTGCCTATAGGTAGGTAGTAGGTAGTTGATGGTAGTTGGTATGAAGCGAGCAGTGAGGATTGATGAAGGATGAAAGATGATGATGATGATGATGATGATATGATGGATGGATGAAGTAGATGGGCGATGACGTAGGTAGAGTTTCACATGATAGTACCGAGGCAGGCGGCCCAGGAGTGTGCGAGTGTGCGAATACAACAAACTACCACCCAAAGAAGTGTACATACAATGACCATGGACAGGGAGGCCGTTCGGTCGGTCGGTCGGTATAACTTGTGACTGAACCGAGGAAGCAGTGTGATGTCCTTATTGCAAGGATGCTTGTGAGGAGAACGGGAAGAAGGGGAGAGAGAGAGAGGGGGGGTTATAAAAGGGATGGCGTCTTCTCTCTCTCCCCCCCTCTTTCATCGGCTTCCCCCTCGACGGTTTCGCTTCAAGCGGTTTGCTGGATGACTCAGTAAGAGTCAGACGTGTGTGTGTGTGTGTGTGCGTGAGTGTCGTTTTGACGCTGGAACACATCCGGACAGGCGAATAAAACCACCTATCTCTACTCTTATCCGTACCTCATTATCACCACTACCTGCTTTGAATCCCTACGACTTCCAATGGCAGGCGACGATGGACCGGGCAGCGAGGCGATGCCGGAGATTAAGCTCTACTGGTAGTGCCTCATCAAGCCCCTTTGTCCTCTCTCAAAACTGACCATCGCACCAGGCTTAACCAATCGCGATCGCAAAGCATCGCCTGGCTCCTCGAAGAGCTGGGCGCTCCGTACGAGCTCGTCGTCTTCCGTCGCGATGAGCAGATGAAGGCCCCCTCGACGCTGAGGGAGATTCACCCGCTGGGTAAATCGCCGCTGTTGCGGATCACGCCTGCGGGAGGAGGAGGGGAGGACATCGTCCTGGCGGAGAGCGCGTTCATGACGCAGTATCTTTGCGATCATCTACCCGGTGGCGGCAGACTTATGCCTGAGAAGTGGAAGACGGGGAGGGAGGGGACGGTGGGGGGTGAGACGAAGGGGTGGATGAGGTGTCAGTATCTCCTTCATTACATCGAGGGGAGCCTGATGCCCATGCTCGTCTTATTCCTCGTCCTCGAAGGGTTACGATCCAAAAAGGTTCCCATCGTGGTGAGGCCCGTGACGAGCATGGCAGCCGGCGTCGTCATCAAGAACTGGGTCCGACCGGACGCGGGGAGGCACCTATCCATGCTCGAGGCCATGCTGGCTGAGGACGACGAGGTCGGTCGCGGCGTTTACCTTTGCGGGTCGACGCTCTCGGCTGCGGACGTCCTCATCAGCTTCCCGCTCATCGCGGCGAGGGGTCGGTGGGATAGGATGGGTGGTTGGGAGGGGGGATCGTGGGATAAGCAGTTTCCGAGGGTCGCTGCTTATGTCGACAGGTTGGAGAGGGAAGAGGGGTATTTGAGGAGTGTGGAGAGGGTTAAGGAGGTTGATGGGGGGGAGTTTTCTGCTTCGTTGTAGTCTTTTGATGTGGTGTTTATGAAGTGATATGATCATATGATAGAGTGTTGATGTTGGAGTGCATTGTGAGGGTGAGTTGTTATGGTGTAAGTGTGTGTGTGAGATCCAATTAGGTAAGCGGTGAGAGAAGAGAAGAGCATCATCATCGTCAACTCGGTAGCTTCGCTATATTTAGATGGAGGCTAGGAGCTCAAGCTCCCGATGATAGCTCCCTTCCCTTTCTCTCGTCTCGCTCTCCTTCACTGAAGAGATTCAACCGCGAAGACGAATTGTCAGACTGGAAAACTACTCACACGCAAATAGGGGGGGCGCAATTCCCCCGGCATGTTCGCCATTTGCCGGCGCACACGATGGCCACCCCGATTCTACTCCGCCTCCTCCCCCTCCTCACTCCGCTGTGCCTTGTCCCTCTTATCAGGAGGTAACGAGGCGACAACGACAGCGACAAGGCGAAGATTGGATGAGCAGGCCATTGCCATCTTCAACGACGTCGTAAGGCCGCACGATGGCACGGCGGCAGAGCTGGCGGCGCAAGAGTGCAGACAGGAGATCGAGGCTACGAGCCAGCTTCGGATGCTGATCCAGAACCGTTCCTCTTCCCTACCCGTCTCCGAACGCCTCAGTCGATTCCGCATCAAGGTGTTTCCCTGGCTTTATCAGATGCGAGGAAGGGTCCCGCGTCGGATATTACTCGACTTCATCAAGTTCGCCGGCCAGTTGAGCGATGCCATCGCCAGCGAGGGCCTCACCGGCCTGTCCGTTCAGCTTTCCACCATCCTCAGCAGTCTGGGGAACTGGAACGTCGACGTCCGCTCTCAGCTGGTCCTCAGCCTCTGTCATGACATCTTCACCTGGCAACGTTCCCCGACCGAGCGCAACGCCGTCGTAAGGGAGCTCGTCGAGCTTTGGATGCACATCTCTCAGATGCGGCGCCTTAGCCAGACGTTCCGACCTGGACTGCGCTTCGTCCTACCGTCCGCCGACGAGATATTAAAGGCCGTCGAGGCCGACAAGTCGCGTAAGGACTTTGCGCCTACCACGGTGGCCCTCGCCGGCATCTTCAACCAGCTCCGTCTCTCGTACGCGCGGATCCTGGTCCCGCCCTTGCTGGCTACCGTCACCGTCCTTTCCGATCCTCTCCTCGTCACGCCCGCGAGGCAGCACGACGCTGCGCCGTTGCTGGCTCTCGTCTCTGGTCTTTTGTTGGGTTGTCGTGTGCCGGACGAGGCGTACGTTGCTGCCCAGTTGGGCGGGGACGACTCGTCTGTCGTTTCTTTCCCGCCGGAGAAGTTGGCTGTTTTGAGGCGTCATGTCCTCGATCGCTGGGGGAGGGCCTCGGCGTTGCTGCGGAGCGCTGACGTGCCTTGGGAGCGCGCCCTTTCAGCCGGAGGAGGAGGCGGCGGCGGCGGCGACTCATTCCTCTCCTCGACCGTCTCAGCTTCCGATCGAGACGGCGCGGGAGAGAGCGACGACGGCAGCGGCGGCGGCGGCGGCGGCGGCGGCGGAGGAGGAGGTCCGTCCTGGCTCGATTCGTGCCGCAACCGACTCAGCGCGGCGTACGTGTCGAGAAACCCGGTGGCGGCGCAGATCGTCTGGAGCGAGCTGCAGACGCGCGTCGCCCGGAATCAGGCTCAGCTGGAGGCGCAGCTGCGGAGCAGGCCGGAATTCTTCGACTACTGGCTCTTCGTCTGGTGCGCCATGCGGCGGCCGGTGCAGCTGCAGGAGACGCTCGAGCTGATGGGACGGATCCAGCTGAAGACGACGGTCAAGTCGTACACTTCCATGATGCACGGCTGGAAGATCTCGAGGGACACGGCCAAGGTGGCGGCCTTTTGGGCCCGGCTCGTGGCCTCGGGCGAGAAGCTCGACTCGCACGTCTGGGCCGCACGCATCTCGGCCCTGGTCGAGGGAGGGAGGCTGCAGGCCGGCGTCGTCGCGCTCGCCGACATGATGGCTCGCTGGAGGCGGGCCGTGGCCGAGAACAAGGGCGACGAGAAGGCCGCCGCCGCGGTGGCGGTCGAGCCCAACATCGAGGTCGTCAACGCCGTCTACGCCGGGCTCGTCAACCGCGACGCCAAGGCGGCGCGGGAGGTGCTCGAGTGGGCGGCCCGGCAGGGGATCCACGCCAACGTGAGGACCTTTAACATCCTCCTCGGCCAGAACTCGTCGGACGTTTCGAAGACGCTGGCGACGATGCAGCGGCGCGACATCGAGCCGGACGCGGCCACCTTCACCGTCATCCTGGAGAAGACGCTGGGCGAGGTAGACGGCCTGTCGCCTTCGGAGCAGGTGCGGGCGGTGGAGGAGATCCTGGACGTGATGGAGGCGGCGGGCCTCCGCGCCAACCGGGAGACGTTCGGCAAGATGCTCTACTCGGTCGCCTCCCTGGCCGACGGCGGGTCGGACGAGGCCATCGCCGCGGTCCAGTCCCGGATGCGGGCGGCGGGACTGTCGGCGACGCCGCACATGGTGACGATACTGATCGAGAGGGCCATCTCGCGCGATCCCCCGTCCCCGGCCCGCGGCAGCATGGTCGACGCCATCCTCCGCGAGCACGGCTTCTCCTCCGTCTCTCAGGGCGACCAGACGCTGTGGGAGCGCGTCGTCAGCGCCCACGCCTTCGTGGGAGACGCCGACTCCGCCATCGCCGTCTACGCCGACCTCGCGCGCGGCCACCGACCCGTCACCTCCCTCGCCTGCCTCACGGACCTGTTGCGCGCCCTCCTCGCGGCGGACAGGAGGGGGGACGCGCGCCGCGTCGTGGCCGACACCGTAGCCCACAGGAGGTTGAGGACGGCGGAGGCGGGCGTGGCGGAAGGCAATTTCGACGATCGGTACTGGAGGCATCATTTTTGGCATTTGGCTTTTGAGCAGGGGCTTCTTGAGCTGGAGGAGATGCCTGCTGGGTTGCGACGGCGGTTTTATGGCTAGGGGCCTTTATTGGTTGTTTACCTGTTTTTGAACTTGTCCCGTGGACCCCGTGGTATTGACGGGTATCTAACACGGTGATATCTACAAGTCATCAGAAGATGAAGCATCATGACGTGTCCATGATATCTGCATCGGCACCATCTTCCCCCCCTTCTTGCTCCTCATTCTTGCCATCTTCTTCGTTCCCCCGTGCCAGCGCAGAAGCGATGCTCTCCAACGTCTCGACGTCTTCGGCTGCAAGGCGCGGACCGATCTGGGCGAGCCCTTCTTCATCATCATCGTCATCGTCGTGATGGCCTCCCATGCGCTCTACGCACTTTCGGGACGAGGTTTCCACGTATTCCGTTCTCTGACTTCGCCATGATGCTTGTTGATTCTGAGGTGGTGGAATATTTCCATCTTTTTCTTCATCTTCGCCGTCGTCGTCGTCGTCGTTTTCGCTCTCTTTTCCTAGATTGGGGATGAGGAGCTGGAGTTTGGACGAGAGGGTGCGTAGGGCGGGGAGTTGGGAGAGGGCGAATTCGGCCGTCGTCGTTATCGGGCTTTCGCTTCCTCCGTCCGTGAGGGGGGTTGTTTTCACGAGGTGGGCGAAGATGGCATCCTCCTTCTTTATACGCTCCGGTGAATTTTCGTCTTCTTGTGATTGTTGTCGTTGCTTCTCGGGATGATTTTCTGAGTCTGAGTCTTCGGCGGAAGATGGTCTCGTCTCGCCTAGGAGGGCGTACATGCTTCGTAATAGGCCTTCGTTACGGGCTTTTTCGAGCTCGAGGGCGGCGTTGAGCTTTTGGCTTGCTCGTAGACGGCGGCGCAGGGCGGTGACGGACTCCAACGACGGCCTCCCATCACCATCCCCATCTTCACCTCCACCATTCCCGGAAGACGAAGAATCCCCAAACTCGAGACCCTGGTAGTGAGCGAGCCTGACAAAAGGCCCGTCGCGGGGCGGGACGGCGAGGATGTTCCGCACGGTGTAGAGCTCGAAGAGGTCAAAGTTCTTGTCTATGGACGCGTTCACCAGCGTCTCCAGCTGGTGCGTACCGCTCTCGATCTCCTGCCTTGCCGCCTCGGCCGTGGCGAAGCCTAGCTTTTGGTGGGGGATGGAGAGGAGGAGGCGCTCTGCTGAGTCGAGGGCTCGGTCTGCGAGGATGTTTACCGTGTTGATGATGTCGTCTATGAGGGCCTGAGTTTTAATGAGTATGAGTATGGTGTTTTTGTCGTTGGGATGAAGGGATGAGTGAGTGAGTGAGAAGGAGGACGTACGACGGGGGGGTAGGTGAAGTGCTCTGTTAGCAGCTCGTGGTCGGTTTCTGGTGCTGACATTTGGGAGGCTTGGCTGCTTTGATTGAGGGTTGGATTAGGATGAATTGGAGTATTTTTGAGGGATGATGTGATTACTTTGATGAAGAATGGCGGTGGTGGAGGAGAGGAGAGGAGGAAGAGGTTGATGAGGAAGAAGCGCGTTGAGACGCGTCGAGTGGGTTGCGCGGTGATAAGGTGATAAGATAAATAGAATCTCTCACGTGATGCTCCATACTGAACTCTAACTCTAAGACAACGTGAGCCTTTGAAGAGTTTAAAAAAGCCTCAGAGATGGGGAGAAAGACTTGCTATCACTCTCTTCTTTGACGTCTATCCTGTTTCTGAAGGCGTCGTCGTCGTTTTCTTCTCTGCTGTAGGGGCGGCGAACTCTACTTTGTTAAGAAGCGGCGGATCAACCTCATGTGATCCTCTAACGCGGCGAGACAGCTACCCTAGCTACCCACGCGAAAGATGCTTTAAAGGATGATCAAGGGCGAAAGGTCCGCGAGCATATCGTCTATACGCTTATTCTGGTTCTGAGTCGACTTTCCTGCCTCCTCGGACGTCTGAGCAAACTCCCTGGGACTCTGGGCTTATCCCAGACTCATCTACTCACCAGCCGTCGAAGGACGTTGTCTCATCTTATTCTACGCCTACTTCACTACTTCTGGCGTTTACGGTCAGCTCTGAACTTATGGTTAAGCCCCATCACGATACAATTCAGCCTCCCCCTTTGCGAGTCCAGTGGATTGCCCTGAGGGGGTGGACCACTCATTAAGCTGAAGTGGGCTTTCACCTATAATCGAGCATGGTGTTACTACCATTCGCGTCATCTCGTCATCGACTTTTATCGTCATTGTCATCACCGTTGTTTGTCTACGCTTGACAGCCAGCATGGTGTCTACACAACCTGGATTCGAAGCCGAGTATGGCCTGCGGGCGGACTGAGCCAACCGCTTTGTTGTCAAATCCGCTGAGGAATCGATATATACTAATTCTAGGGCTCCTAGCCTGGTAGAATCGACTTACTCTGAAGATTTCTTCCTTACTATAAATAAGGATATAGAAAAAGAAGAATTTACTTCCTATTTAGCCGAGCCCCTTTTAAAAAAGAAGGTAAGTATATACTACTACACCCAAGGCAACAACAGCCTTTCCTCCCGTCGAGGATGACTGTGTCTGGACTCGAGGTTCGCCGATTGTCTTCTTCTACGTGGACGATCTTGTCCTCATGTTTCCTCCTGAGGACAAAGTTTCGAGATGGGTCATGGTTGGGAAGGCATTTGAAATAGCCAATGCAAAACTTGGGACCAAGAAGCTACCGAGGAGTTTCATCCATCTGAAAGCATAGATCGGTTTCTTACTTACCCGTCGATTGCAACTCGACGAACATCTATCGGACCTGGATTCCTACCGAGAATAAACCGCATGTAAGAGGCCTCATTGAAGAGGAATGCCCTTATCAACACATCGTCTATCAACTTTAACGAGGCTGGCGTCAAATCCCAATGGTGCAAAGAATCCACGGAACTTGTGGGGTTCATGGTTGGAACACGCGGCCGAAAACCCGTCGACTACAAGGTCGAAAAGCTCAAGACTTGGACTCTATTCGCCAGGCTCGGTGTGTTTTGGGGCCTTGTTGGATTCTACCGCATATCCATCCCTCGATTTACTTGGATTGCCAAACCATTGATATTACTACTCAAGAAAGATACCCCATGGGAATGGACTGAAGCTTACTCAAAAGCCATGGAAGACCTGAAGGCGCCCCTTTTAGACCCTATGTTCCTGATACCACTTGGTCTCAGTCCCAACCACGGAGAAATTGATTTGATGGTCGATGCGAGCGTTACCGGATGGGGTGTTGTGCTCCTCCAGGAGGTCAAAGGAGTCCGGGAAGCAAGACACGGTGACGACCTCATCGACCCAAGCCGAGATCCTTGATAAGAGGTCCTCTTTCTAGAGCTGTTCCCTACTTCTTTTCCGGGAGAAATGCGTTGTATTGCGCATATCATTAACCTTGTGGCGTAAGATATCTCTAAAGCTTTTACAGGCCAAAAGGATGAAGAATCTACTAGTAAGTACTCATAATTCAGCACAACTACAGATTAGCAAGAGTGAAGAGCTGCAGCGATTCGTTTTCCTTGTACGAGTGCCTCGTCAAGCTCGGTACGACGAAGGAGAAACGACTTATGATCGACATCATGTCGATGAGGGAGTCATACGAGAACCGGGAGGTGGAAAGAATGGACACGGACGAACATTTGAGACTACAAGGAACCACCTACCTTTGCAGAGATCTTGGCGGCTGTCGTACGATTCTCACCGAAGAGCTGTGTCGGTCCAGTATTATACGGAGGGGTCGAAAAGATCTGCTAGGAACAGACGCACCTGGCTGAATCAGATTCAGGCCGCATACATCGAACAGATCACGACGCAGTTCAACGTTGCCAAAGGCAATGCCTTCAAAGGCAATCCCTTTCCGGGCAACCAGCTTCAACAGGCCACAGAAAAAACAGCAGATCGTCGCTTATCAGAAGAAGCTTGGATGCGTCAACTTCGTCGCCAACGCTACCAGGCCGGACATCTCCTTCGCCTGCAGCGAACTGAGCGAATATCTCTATAACCCGACGGCAAAATGCGCAGCAGTGGCTGATCAAATGGTTCAGTACCTATACGCTTGGCCATTGAGTTTTCCGGAGACTCTGCAGATATCGACGTTGATCATAGTAGCAATGAGGAAATTCAAATCGCCTCAGATGCCGCCTTCGCTGACAACCCAGATTCACGCAAGTCAAGTCAAGGTTGCCTCATCAAGCTGTTCAACGGTTCAATTTGGTGGATAAGGCTTGCTTGTATTATCGAGTCATGATGGAAGCTAGAGATGAGGTTGGTTGAAGATGTATGTATGCATACGTCTGCATAGATAGTCTGAGAATGACGGCATTGAGAGAAGAAGAGATGAAACAGAGGCTGTATCACATCACCACTATTCCATCCTTTTTCCATCCCTTCTAATAGGTAAGACGATCCATGATTATCCACTGATCCATCATCCCATCCCATGATCTACCCAATCATCCCGAGGGATAAAGAAGATCTAACTAGATACGGGGGAAAATCCAGGTCAAGGCCATCGTTTCAACTCGAGATTCATCCGATCGATAACTGACTCGTCAAAAAAGTCTTTCTTCTTCTTTCTTTCCTTTCTGACGCCCGTCTCTGTCTCTCTGCATTGATGAGAACGACTCATGGGACAGATGTTTGAGCGAGTAAGGGGGGTTTCTTTGATCGGGACTGAGTCGTGGGAGAAGAAGAAGGGGTTGACTTGATCTTTCTCTTTAAAGGATGGGCTTCTTTCTCATGTTTGATCTCTCCTTTTCCCTCCTCCTCTTCCTCCTTCATGTTTCTTAGAGGGTTTCAAGAATCAAATCTTCCTCTTCTTCTTCTTCTTCTTCTTCATCATTGAGTTCATCTCTACCAACCCCTTCAACGTCGTCGAGATGAGGCCTTTTCTTCTTATCCTTGCGTCTCTTGCCGGCGCCCTTGCTCTGCCCACAGTCTATAAAAAGGAGCCGAATTCGAAGCCCGGTGGCTCCAGCACGTCGAGATGAAGGTGGTGAGTTTGGTAACCCCCCCTTTCTTCCTTCTTGGTTGGGCGGGAGAGAGGTCAAGGAAAGAAACTGACGGACTTGTTCTTTTCAGGAAACTACTTTTACGATGGCAGAGACATAGAGAGAGAGAGAGAAGGGGGTGACAAAGATGAAAAGGGAATCAAAGAAATACGCAGATTCGACAGGAAGTTGTAGCTGAAAACCGAGAGAGGAGGAGGATGGAAGGATGCTTCCTGTATACTACTACGGTATGATATTGGGCCAAGGGAGAGAAGGGAGAGAAAGACTTGCAGTCATTCGTTTCTCAAAGTTGATTAGAAGAAAAACATGGTCTGGCTACCTAGTAGTTTTGCCCCCCAAATGAAAGAACCGTATGCTCCCGTTAAGAAGAAATCAAAGAATCAAAGAAGACGAAGGGAAAGAATCGAAGGAATAATAGTAATAAATCATATGTTGAAGAGGTTTTAAAGACGAAGGCCGAACATGTCTGCTTTTGGTTTTCTTCCCCTTCGTCCTTCCTAGAGCTGGAGGCTGGGGCACGGAAGGTTGACGAGGCCCTTTTTCCATAACGTTAGCTGAGTCGAGTTATCCAAAGGAGTGGATGGCTCACCTTGTTGGGACCACCACAGCAGACCTGGCCGTTGCAGCTGGCGTGGACGAGCTCGGAGAGGAGATCGATCTTGCTGCAGCGGATGAGGCCGACGGGGATCGAGCCCGTGTGCGCCCTGTTCTTCTCCAGGTCGCCGCAGCAGTGGGCGATGCGGTTCTGGCCGCAGACTTCGGCGTAGGTGGCGCCCCGGCGGACGAGGCCGTCCGAGGTGAAGGCTGATCTGTAGGTGCTGACCGGTTCGATCGAGGGGGCGGCGAGGGCGGAGCCGGTGGAGAGGGCGAGGAGGATGAAGGAGAGGGGATACATTTTTTTGTGTGTGTGAGTGTGTGTGAGAGGGAGTAGTTGTGTGAGGGAGTTGTTGGAAAGGAGAGGGAGAGGGAGGAAGTGAGGGAGAGTGGGAGGGTGAGGGAGTGAGGATGATATTGAGGTGAGTTGTGAGCGAGAGACTTTTTGTCGTATGTGTATGAAAGGGAGGGAAAGAGAGTAGAAGGTGAGAGAAGTGAGGCTAGTGGTGGTGGTGATGATGCTGATGATGCTGATGATAGAAGGGGGAAGGGAAGGGAGAAAGGGAGTGGAAAAGCCTTTCCTATTTATGCCCTCGACTTTCCCACCATCACCACGAACGACCACGACGATGATGTAGGAAAACAAAATCAAACGTACATTCATGAGCTTCTTTTGCTGTTTAGTTTTGTTACGACGCAAAGAGAGAGAGAGAGAGAGAGAGAGAGAGAGATCGAGAGAGAGGAATCTGCAAATCTCCCCAAGGAAGGAATCAAAGGCATCCCATCCGACCAACATACTCACATACATACGTGGATGACCTCTTTCTGTTCTCCTTCTCTGCTGCTTTGCTTGTCATGAGTTTATTGTTTGGTTGGTTGGTTGGGTTGTTAGCAGGGCTATTACTTGTCTCTGCAGTGGTTCAGCCACGGAAAGTCGAGGCGTCGTCGACAATGGGTGTTTGTTAACTGCCGGTTGTCAAGGGAGGTTTTGTATGCATGTACGGGGACAGAGAAGTCTTGGGATGGGAAGGGGATGTCACTTACCATGGAGATGTCTTCATCACCTAGATAGATATTTTGATAGAGTATATCCCCTAGGAGAGAAAGAAGAATCGACTCATCTACAAAGCAATCATTGTCCGAGTAAGGATATAGCATATTACATAGTACATACGCGTCTGCTATCAAGGAATCGTCATCTGGCATCAACATCATAACTTGACCCCTTCGATCCAAATGATTAGTCGCGATTCCTCATATAGTCTTTCTTCCCTCGTAGAAACAAGGCCTGTTACTGACTGCATACTACATACATACATACAATCCAGTTAGTTAGTAAGTTATAACAATACTTCAAAGAAAAACACGTTGGCTTTGTCTCCTCGTCCGAATTCTCGTGAAAGCTACTACCCTACATGATGTCATCTCATCATCTCATCAGCAAGTTCGTTCAGTGTAGATTATCATCTTTGCTTTTGTATTCATGCCACGCTTCGCTACCTACGCCACGCCACATTAGTAGTAAAGCTGTGTATACAATCTGTGTTTACGATTTACACATTAGTTTTCTGTAAATAAAGATGATACATCTATGAGTTCATTACGTGACTATCGACGGAGAGAGACCTTGTACATATATAGTCTGTAGGTAGGTATGGCTGGACTGAGTTGGTTGTTGAAGCTGTCTACTACAGTAGGAAGTTAAGGTAGTAAGTAGAGTGTTGATCGCGATCAAATGCAGATGTATCATTGTATGTATTTATGCTAGAGTTTCTTAAGAGAACTCCAACTTCTATAATGTCTTTCTAGCATCTTGGGAAATCCCTCGAAAAGTTCACCTTATTCTCCCTGTGAAATAGTATTAATCGACAGTTGATAGAGTTGAGGAGACTCTTTACACTGTTAGTAGTCTGTAGATAAGACCCAAAGTAGCGCATCATAACCCCCCTATCTAAAACGCACACTAACCCTGCCCCAACCACGATAGGCAAGGCCTCTTCACTCACAGACCCCGTTATCGGCCCCCCTAAAACAATCCGCTATGCACATGCACAAATACCTTTACCCCCTCTTCTTCGGCTGTGCTGGCTGTGTGACTCCTGCAGACTCCAGTCCTTCCCCCCCCCCCCCCCCCCCCCCCCCCCCCCCCCCCCCCACCCACCCCCCACCCCCCCCCCCCCCACACCCACCCCCACACACAAAGCACCCGAACACAGCACCACACCC